>APFE030566209.1:25050-44886 GCA_000404065.3 Pinus taeda | reverse complement strand
TGTTTCCAGCAACACTGAAAGGGAATGCGTTAAGATGGTTTATGAGCTTAGGGGCTCAGGTAATCACTACATGGGATCAGATGAAAGAAAGTTTTATGACTAAATATCAGGATTACTGTCGAACAAGAGAAAGAAAGGAAGAATTGTTTAAAATGGTTCAGAAAGAGGACGAGAATCTGGAGGACTTTGTAGAGAGACTGCAGTATAATCTGCAGCGATCAGATCATCCGACTATGAGTAAGGATATTCTGAAGACAATACTGCTAAAAGGAGTACAAGATGACTGCCTGGATATGCTAAATATGCTTGGAAAAGGGGATATTTCCAAAGAACCATTTGATGAGATTATCAACCTCTGTATGAGGTGTTCCAGAGGAGCATCAAGCAGATGTAAAAGCAGGGACAGTACATACTCAAGAGTCCAGAAATCAGCAAGTGGAGGAGCAACACGAGCCGAAATAGGTAATTTGCTTGAAGAATTTAAAACTGAAATGTTAAGCTCTTTTGCTTCACAAATTGATGCTCTGCAGGTTAAAAAGAAACAGGCAAAAGCAGAAGCTGCTCTGGCTATTTTTTGCTCCAAATGCAGAGGGAAGCACCCACTGAAGGAATGCCCATTTGATAAGGTACCAATTTGTACCATTTGTGAAAATGATCATGAGACTCAGCAATGCCCTTCTTTTCCAGGAATAAAGGCAGCACTGCAATCAACTGAAGAAGAAGTTGAAGCAGTGTACCTGATGACATAGAGGAGGCAATGGCCACAAAGACAAGGTATGAGTTCTAACACATCATTTAGTCGTTGGAATAATCACTCTCCTTTTCAAACAAATTACCCACCCATGAATCAAATGCAATACCCACCCTTTAATCCAATGCAATTTCCTTTTACCAACCCTACTATGTGGAATCCTTGGACTCTTCAGCAACCTTATTTCAATCAATGGAATCCAAACTGGACAGCCCAATAGATTCCATTTCCTCAACACCAACAATCTCTTTCCTTACCATCTAATGCTCCACAGAATAACTAGTCAATCAAACCCCAACTGCCTGTGCAACCTAACCCCAACCCAAACAATAATAAAGCTCTGCAGGTAATTGATATTCAAAGTCAACCTGTCTCCCCTACGCAATGTAATGACATCCATTTATGCTCTGGCAGGATAGTTGAACCCATCATTGATGACATTACTGACTCTGAAAAAGAGGAAACTAGAAAGGAAAAGTCATCTAACAACAATGCTGAAACGGTTGAATCATCTTCTAACAAGACTGCCCAAACAGCAGAGCCACCCTTTCCTGAACGACTGGATCTTACTAAAACATTTGAGCCACCTGCTTTTAACCTTTTAGGAGAACTGTAGAATTTATATGTCAAAATTCCGTTATTGCAAGCACTAAGAGATGTTCCTATTTATGCTAGAACTCTTAGGGATATATGTATTAAAAAGCCTGGAAGAAAAGTTAAGGGACCCCTCACAGTTCATGTGATGGGAGAACTGACTGCTTTGATGACAGAAAAAGACCCCCCTGTGAAATATGGTGACCCTGGTCACCCTACAGTAATAGTTCAGGTTGGTAAACCTTTGTCTCTAAAGTTCTAGTAGATCTAGGTGTTGCAATAAACATTATGACACTCGAAACAGCACAATTACTGCAGTTGAAACATTTAATTAGGGAAACCCCAACCATCCTAGAGCTGGCTGACCGCTCTACAATTAAATCCGAAGGAGTCATTGAAGACCTGGTAATTTCCGTAGAATCTTGGAATTACCTAGCCGACTTTGTGGTGTTACAAACTAAAACAAAGTTGGGGGGTCATCCACTGATTCTAGGAAGACCTTGGCTGGCTACAGCAGATGCCTTCATTAGCTGTAAATCTGGATCAATGACAATATCTAATGGGAAGGAAACCAAACAGCTGACTCTTTATCCTCATGCCACACCCATTAATAACGACAATTCTGTATGGTTAGATTATGAGGATGAGGAAACCCAACCTATTTTAACTGTCGGACAAGCTTTAACTTTCAAAGACTCAACCGAAGATGAATTAATCAGCAACTTTATTTCTGAACCTTCTTCAGCCAGTCCAGAAATACACAATCACTTCACTGCAATCTTGGAATCTGAATCCCAGCACAACCTTGAAACTGAAAATCTACCTCAGACATTAGCTGGCAGCCCCTCCAAAAGTATAACAGTAGAAATCGAGCCAGGTAAAACGTTAAATATAAATCATAATCTAACAGATGATCAAAAACAATAGTTAATGAAGCTACTCCGCGAAAATAAAGAGGCATTCGCATGGGATTATACAGACATGAAGGGGATTTCTCCTGAACTATGCACTCACCGCATTTATATTAAAGAAGGATCCCGCCCAGTCTGTCAACCCCAACGACGAATGAATCCCAATTTAAAGGAAATAGTAAAAGAAGAACTTCAAAAATTGTTGAATGCAGGATTTATATATCCCATATCTGATAGTGAATGGGTTTCTCCACTAGTAATTGTACCCAAGAAAAATGGGAAATGGCGAGTATGTGTGGACTATAGAGCCCTAAATAAGGCCACCCAGAAAGACCATTTCCCTTTACCATTCATTGATCAAGTATTATATAACTTGGCAGGTAAGAAATTCTTTTCCTTTTTGGATGGATTTAGCGGATATAATCAGATAAAGATTGCACCCCAGGATCAGGACAAAACCACTTTTACTAGCCCTTGGGGGACCTTTGCCTATAGGGTTCTTCCATTTCGGCTATGTAATGCCCCAGCAACATTTCAAAGAGTGGTGATAGGGATCTTTTCTGATATGATAAATGATTCCTTAGAAATAGTCATGGACGACTTTACTCCTTATGGTACAACCTTTGAGGATGCCCTACAGAACCTTGAAAAAGTACTTAAGTGATGTATAGAAGCACATCTTGCCTTAAGTACTGAAAAATGACATATGATGATGAATGAAGGTATTGTATTGGGTCACTTCGTTTCATTTTTAGGAATTCAAGTCGATCCAGCTAAAATACAGGTAATTTTGACCCTCCCTATCCCCAAAACCCAAACTGATGTGAGAAGTTTCTTAGGACATGTCTGGTATTATAGAAGATTTATCAAGAACTTTTCTAAAATAGCTTCTCCTCTGTTTGTGTTACTAACGAAAAATGTTGAATTTAAGTGGATTGATGATTGTGAAAAAGCATTCGATGAACTTAAACATCAGTTGTCTACAGCTCCCATTTTGAGAGGACCTGATTGGGCACTCCCCTTTCATATATCCTCTGATGCCTCAGACACTGCCATTAGAGTTGTCCTGGGACAGGAAGAAAATAGTCTTCCCTATGCCATTTATTTTATTAGCAAAAACATGACTCCCGCAGAACTTAATTATACAGTTACTGAGAAAGAATTCCTAGCAGTGATTTATGCTATCAATAAATTTCGGCATTACATTACTGGTTATACTACTTTTGTGCATACTGACCACTCGGCCATTAAATACTTAATGAACAAATCAGTTACAAATGCTCGAGTCACTAGATGGTTACTGTTGTTACAAGAATTTGATATCACAATTGTAGATCGACCAGGAAAAGAAAATGTAGTTGTTGATTTTCTTTCTCGATTAAAAACTAATGAAAATATTCCAGTAGATGATTCTTTTCCCAATGAGTATTTATTTGCAGTATCTGCTCACTCACCTTGGTATGCAGACATTGCCAACTACTTAATTGCAGGAAAATTACCATCACACCTATCGCATAGAGAAAAAAGGAAAATTATTCAACAGAGCGCTAGGTACAGCTGGATAAGCGGCTGTCTGTTTCACACAAGACTCGATCAGGAGATCCGGAGATGCATTGGCGAAGATCAAATTTATGATATATTGAAAGCTTGCCACGATGGCTCTTGTGGAGGACATTTCGCATACAAAAGAACAGCACACAAGGTTCTCAGGATGGGATACTACTGGCCCTCAATCTTCAAAGATGCAAAGAAATATGTCAGGGCCTGCGATAGCTGTCAAAGAATGGGCCAGCCTAATCACAGGGATGAAATGCCACTCAATCCCCAGGTAATTCTTGAACCATTTGAAAGATGGGCACTAGATTTTATAGGTCTCATTAATCCTCCGTCTGATCAAAGAGTTTACATACTAGTATGCACGGATTACATGACTAAGTGGGTAGAAGCTAAGGCACTCATCAAAGCTAATGAAGAATCAGTATTAACATTTTTATTTGAAGAAATCTTCGTTAGGTTTGGACTGCCTAGGGAACTAGTCACTGATGGAGGACCTCCTTTTTACTCTCATGGCTTCAAAGACACATTGCAGAAATACCATATTAAGCATAAAATGACCACACCTTATCACCCCCAGTCAAATGGGCAGGTGGAAAGTACCAACAAATTTATAGAAGCTATTCTGACAAAAACAATAAAGGAAAACAGGAGGGACTGGTTTCAAAAATTGCCTGAAGCACTATGGGCTTATAAAACCACTTGGAGGAACACCACGGGATTTTCACCCTATGAGTTAGTTTTTGGTAAAAATGATGTTTTCCCTTTGGAGTTTGAAATCAAAACTTTAAGGATTGCTTTAGCTGTTAACCTTGATTTGACTGATGCACAGACAACCAGGTTGCAGCAGCTTCAGGAGCTAGACGAGAAAAGATTGGATGTCATCCATCAAACAACCATGATTCAGCAACAAAGAACCAGATGGCATGACAAAACTATTAAGCAGAAGCAGTTCCAGAAAGGTAACTGGGCTTTACTGTATGACTCCCGTTTCGAGAATTTCCAAGGTAAATTAAGAACAAGGCGACTAGGACCTTATGAAACAGATGTTGTTTTTCCAAACGGAACAGTCAAACTCTTAACGATTGATGATAATAGAACACCGTTATTAGTGAACGGGTTCCGACTCCGTCCGTATCAACGACCTGTTTCTAAAGAGGATTTCAAAGCTACCTGCATGGCAGAATTACATTATGTTTTTTTGGGGGAACCTGCTGCCCCTCAAGGCACTTAAATTTCTGTTCATTTATTTATTTGTAGATTAGATTTCTTAACTAATAATCCCTGCCAAGGGTTGACATGTTACAATTAGTTGTTTTGCAGATCTTACTTTCAGAGGATGGCTGAGAATAAAAATTCTTAAAGAATCACTTTACAGCTTGGGAACGTTCTTCGGACCATAAATCAAGTTTTACATCATTTCCTGTTGTTGCAACACCATTTCCTTGTTGTTGCAACACCATTTCCCGTTGCTGCAACACCATTTCCTGTTAATGCAATATCATTTCCCCGTTGCTGCAACACCACTTTCCGTCAATATGACACCATTTCCCCATTGCTGCAACACCACTTTCCGTCAATATGACACCATTTCCCCGTTGCTGCAACACCACTTTCCGTCAATATGACATCATTTCCCTGTTGCTGGAACACCACTTTCCGTCAATATGACACCATTTCCCCGTTGCTGCAACACCACTTTCCGTCATTATGACATCATTTCCCCGTTGCTGCAACACCACTTTCCGTCAATACGACATCATTTCTCCGTTGCCGCAACACCACTTCCCGCGGCTGCCGCACGAGCTTATGTTCCGGCAAACATCACTTTTCAATACTGCAATACCAATTCTAGCACTTAATGAATTATCATCCTGATGGAACATACTGTGCTTCATTAAAGGGATCAACCGAGTACTCTAATAATTACACGTCGTCACTACTACTTCCTGTCAGATCGCTTGTATTTTCATGATTGAAAACCCGTTCAAATTATGATTAAGCCAACAAAAGACAAGATAAGACTTTTTGCGTGCGACTAAAGGTAAAAGTAAAGGTACGCATGTTTAAGTGTGAATATTAAATTATAGTTAATGCGGAGATGTGATACAGCTGCCGAAATCATTATACTGCCAATCAAATCATTCAGCCGTAGATTTGGGGGGGATTACCAAAATATCGCAGTTATTCCATAACACGTTAATCACCGCCACCCTTACTCCTCGCGGTAATATCTAAAACTCACCTCGCCGTGGCATATTCTCATTTGTAACGGTTTGCTCTGTTTCAAACTCCGTAACTAGGCTCTGTATTGTGTATTTTCGCCGGATCAGTAGCTATGGGGGGGAATCTGATCACATATGAACCTGGCACAACAACGCTACTGGAACTCTACCCCGAGGTTTACCAAATTTTCCTGCAAGCAGGGTGGGTAGACTACTTTAGAAGACTCCCGGATTTCAACACATAGCAGGTGTTGGAGTTTGCATGCAACTTAAGAGAAGGATTTTCTACATTCCAGGGAGTACATATTTCGGTAATAGAGGAAGACGTAGCCCAAGTCTCCGGGTTACCGACCAACGATACACGCTGGTTTAGCAGGAAACATGTGATTTTAAATGCGCAGCAAGGCTTCTTCCTACCAGGCGAGCACATAGAAGCCAAAGGCAGAGGGGTCGCACTTCAGTCACTGCCTCCACCATGGCCAAAGGTCGCGGAGTTTGTCAAGCAGTATTTAACTTGCAAAGGTCATTACCAGGTAATTTACCAACACGACTTCGTTTTGTTAAATCATTTGAGGCATCGTCAATTGATAAATATGCCCTATTATCTATTGGGTTGTCTGGAAAATATGTCACATTATACCGAAAAAGCGAAGCATCCGACCCTTTCCCTGAAACACCACTGGTTAGCCCAACTCTTAATAAATAGAGGCTTTGCTCTAAATCATCCACCCCCCGTCATTAATCCTCCCCAGCAAATAGAAGAAGATCCTCAGTAGGAGGAGGAAGTTCCCCAACAACCAGAGAAAATACCACAGGAAGTTCCCCAACAACCAGAGCAAATACCTCAGGAAGTTCCCCAACAACCAGAGCAAATACCACAGGAAGTTCCCCAACAACCAGAGCAAATACCTCAGGAAATTCCCCAGCAATTAGCAGCAGAAACACCCCTGCAGAGGACCCCATCTCTCAATGAAGCTCAACCATCTACCCCCATGCTTCATATTTCCACTGATGACTCTGATGATAACACCCCCATCATTTTTCTTAAAAGGAAAAAGCAGCAGAAAACTGAAACTCCACCAAAAAGGAGAAGAACCAGGGCTTCGATCAAAGTAGCTGCTATTCCTAATAATCCCCCCAGTTTGAAGGAAAGTGACCGAAAAAGAAAAATTACTGATTTTCCTGCCTCCTTAAAGAGGCAGCGAAAACGGTCAACTGCAGCAGTTAAACTCACCAGCCCTGTGATCCCCAGTTCTCCACCCATTACCCTAACACCCCGCATTCCAATCATTCCAGAGCAGCCCATTTCCTTACTCTCTGGGGCTGAGATGCAGAGCGTTGACAATTTTGTGACATCATTTTCTGAGGCAACTGTTACACAAGAACCAACTGCCGAAAAATCTAAAATAGACACCCAAGGTGATATTGGGCAAGTGGTTGTTACACAAGAACCAACCACTGACGCAACAGGTCACACACAAGAACCACCTGTTGGGGATGCAAATGACCAAATGGATGCAGAACAACAATCCCTTCCTCCGTTAGAGCCTGCAGATACACAAGCCCCACCTACCATAGCCTCCCTGCAGGAAGAAATTGAGTTTTTAAAATCTCAAATTAAGGACTATCAGCATGAGATAATAATGGTTAAGGAAGCCTATCAAAATGAATATAATCTCCACTTCTTAGCACGGGTAGCATCTGTAACAGAAAAGAGTCAATACAATGAGTATATGTGCAATGAGTGTGGTGAACTGTACACTCAAGCAGGATATAAGGTAGTCCAGGTTCCAATGACCGAAGCTAATCCACAACCTTCTGCTACTGGAATCAAAACAGAGCAACCTGCTGCTGTGGTCAAAACAAAACAACCTCCTGTCACACAAGAACCAGCAGGAAGGGCAACATAAGAAATACAACAACCTGCTGCCACACAAGAACCAACAGGAGTTGCAGGAGCAGAGAAAGAACAACCCGTTGTCACACAAGAACCAACATGTTTTCTAAGAATTGGAAAAGAAGAAACAGAGCAGCCTGTTGTCACACAAGAACCAACAGGTTTTTCAAGAGTTGTGGAGGAAGACAGAAAACCACCGCGGGCCACCCAAACTACTACAGAACAAAGATCCTTTTCTGACGCTTATGCACAGACTGAACTCCCCTGTGTCAGTGACGCTTATGCACAAACTAAACTCCCCTGTGTCAGTGACGCTTATGCACATAATGAACTCCCCTGTGTCAGTGATGCGTATGCACAGACTGAACTCCCCTGTGTCAGTGATGCTCACATGGAGACCTCTAGTTTTCAACAACTAAAGGACACATGGAGAACAAAATACGAGCTTTCACAAGGGAAGGCATTCCAACAGCAAAAGTCAACCTGGTTCAGCTATGCATACAGAAATTGGGATGCACTGGAACAGTCTAGAGCTCAACATAAAGAAAATAAGGAGGTAAAAGCTAGGCTATCTCGTGCCTTCGATTTGGTTCAGAGGGTACTGGCTACAAGAAAACCCTCTTTCAACTATGCAGTATTCTTGAGAGAACGGTTGGCGTTCTTGCAAATAAAAGCAATTAGAGATGGAAGACCATACCAAGTTGATACACCTGATCAATTTATTGAAACATTCAAAGAAGCACCACATAATGATCAAAACTTGCTCTGTGAACTCTATCTTCACAATGAGGCCATGCCTGAAGATAGAGCGATGAATATACTCCCTATTGTTGGTGATATCCAAATAAGAGCCTTCATCTCTTTTCTAGCTAATCAATTAACTTGGAAAAATGCCTATATGTCAGCAGAGCATAATGAGCACAACTGCCTCCTTTGGATTCAAAATGAACCATAGAATGCAACTACCTTCATTGCACATCATCGGAATTATGTAAGTAATCCAGAATTGGCTGATCATATAAAGAAGCTACAGGCAGCGGTCTTGCATGACTGTCAGCATTATGTAAAAACAAAAGGGGCACTGGCCGTCGATGCAAACAAGTTATTTTGGGAACATTGTCCTAGAGAGAGACAGGAATATCATCCTTACAATCCCCTCAATCTTCAGGTAGCAATTTCATGCTTACCTTATCATGTCAAATGTATGGAAAACTGTGCTGAGAGGTGGATTGGCTACGATTTTCATTTCCCTCTCTTGTGGTTACCTGGTCAGCAATATAAGGCTCATTACAAACTGACCAAAAAGGGGGAGGTAGCAGTATGGCAGCAATTACAGAATGTCCAGGGATTTAGAAGCAGGTCTAATAAAACCTTCTCTAGCTACTGCATCAGCAACTTACACTGTTCATCCCAGTACTCCGACTTAGATTCAGAGTAAACGTTGCATGAGGACATGCAACCCTTTTAGTTGGTGGGGATGTTAGGACTCCATATTGTCTACTTTTGACCTCATATTTTGTTATGATATTACCCTTTTTAGTCCATAAATAGAAACCCTTGATATAATTTTTGACCTCATCATTCCAAGTTATGAAGTAACTCTCCTCATTTGCTATATGTTTAATTATTCAACACATATTCATGTTATCTTTACAATTAATCTTTGGAAATTGGCTAAGTCGCTGACAATTGCTTGGAACTGTTCAAAGTCCACATAATCGTAATTCACAGTTGTTGCAACACCAGAAACAACAACTGTGCAGTTGCTGCAACACCAGAAACAACAACTGACTAAAGCAAGAAAAGTCTTCATTTGCAAAGGATGAAACAGTAACCGTCTGAGGTTGGTAGAACTATACTTGGCCGATGATGATATAGCACGATCAGCCAAATTTAGTCAGAGATGCGGGAACACCAGGAACAACATGAAGAGCTTTAAGGAACAGTTGAGATTTACCAAATCAACAACAACAGCAGAATAGCCAAGGATAGCACAAGGACCCCGAAGAGATAGACGAAGACTACCAGTTTTGCAACAGCGGAAGGATCCAATTAAACAAAGGACGACAAAGATATACATTGTTGTAACAGTATGCTATAACAGGAATTAATTTCCTATTTTTGTACATAAGAATCAAACTGAATGAATAATGACAATCTATTGTAATAGATGTCTCCTCTATAAAGAGGAGACATCTAGAGTTGAAAGAGAGAGGAGGGATATAACAGGAATATTGTAGTGCAGAGGGTTGGGAACCTCTGTTGTAATTGAACTTTTTGGCAGATGAATAAAGCACTGTTCTGAGCATTTTAACTTAGTATCTGTGTTCAGGGGAATCTTGTGAGAGGGACAGGGCCCACCTTCTTCACAAGATTCACCCATTCCTTTCCTGTTAAGTGTGTGTGTGATTTCTGTGCATTTTTAGCCTTGCTTCTGATATTTCCTTTTTGCTGATACGCTGTTCCCTTGATCGATTGGCGCTGTGAGAAGTGTGTCACCGGTGATTAGGATTTTAGGTGTGTATTGGCGACTGGTGACAGAGGCAGGTGCTGAACATCCTTATTCCGAGGACAGGGTCCTGGTCCTCTGTTACAAACGACCATCATTTTTTTCTACGGATTTGTTATCCTTAATCAATTTCATTTCATTTCTAAAATAGTTTACGACTGCTGTAACACAGAGTAAGAGTTTGATAGGAAATAAATCTGCTTGTACTACAGCTTTTAATGCTTTTAGAATTAAGTGCATATAGTACGAGGTCACCTTTGAAACAAAAGGACTTTCCCGAGTTGACAATTTAATGTGGTACTCGACTGTTTAATCAATAAACAATTCAAGTAGCCAACAGTCACTCAAAATTGGTCAACCGAGTTAAAATATGCAGCTACAGCAATTTCGTAGCGTGCTACGAAACTGCTGTGCATTAGGCATCATCTACAGCAGTTTCGTAGCACGCTACGAAACTGTTGTGTAATCACAAAAACACAGTTTTAATGCCAAAATTTGACTATCTTGAGCTTTTCTTTTTCTTGAATTATCTTTTCATCTACCCTGAAACTGTTCAAAACTGAATGTAGAGATATCATTCTCCAAGGAAAACTTCAAAAAGGTAAATTATCAAAATTTAGGACTTAGCATTACTTGCTGTGGAATTTTTCTTGGCTAAGGAAGTCCTTCTCATTGGCTTAGTTGTATCTTCAAATCCTCGATTTGCCTCTTCATAATTCTGATCCTATCTCCTCTGTTTCACTTGCTTCTGGCAGCATCTCTAGTACCTTCTTGGAACGCCTCGTCATAGGTCTTCTTGGCTTAAAGACAAATTTAGAAACCTGATCATCAAATTTGAGATTTTTCAAGGCTTTGATCTTTTTGGTTTTGTCTTTACCTGATTCTATCAAGACTGCTCAGACCAGAGGAGATTCTTCAATATCAATAGCTTGCAGCAAATCGTTCAGACTTCCTTTCGAAACCGGGTTTTCCTTAGTAACTGCTGTCTTGCCTTTTTCTTTAGCCAACTGGCTCCTGGTTATTCTTCTCTGGACTACTTCACCTGTAGATGATTCATGTATACCCTCTTTGATCTAATTTTTCTCTTTCTGGGACTGTTGGGGTGTGTCTTGGATTACCAGTGGTTTGGTGGGCTCCTTTACCTATTTCCTAGCCTTCAATTTTACAAATCTCCTGGATCTTGTTTCTGCACGATGACCAGCTGCAGGTGGAGAACTCTTGGTAGCCTGAGGGCTGAGAACAGTTTCATTCTTGAAGCCAGACATAAACATGAATACAGACCATTCCCTATCTAATTTCTGGAGCTCATGCAAAATGATCAATTTGACTAAGCCGTGATGAAACAATGAGGTCTCACAGGCTTCTTTCTTTAACTGCACCTTGTCACACATTTTGCCTAGGCTACGAAACAAGTAGAAAGGCAAATCAAGTGATATCTTCCCAGTGAAATGAAGTAGAAGCTTGAAGTGATAAGAATACACCTTATGATACCTCCCTTCATAGGTGAAGTACCTCTGTATGCAAGTAAGTAGATTAGCATATGAGTGTTTGGTAAAACTTTTGGGCACTGACTTGTTTAAGTCTGAATCAATGAACTCCGATTTCAGAAATTCCTTGTGGGTCATATCAAACTTAAAATTTTTAAACCATTTTTCCTGTCCCCTTGGAATCTTAGTGACTGTAGATATAACCTCTGGAGAGATTGGCAATTCAAGCACCCCAACTTTTGAATTCAGTCATGTGAAGTTTAAAGCAAATTCCTTGGTGACTTGCATATGGCCTCCTTGAAGTTTTTCGCAAAACCTCCAACAGCCAACGTGTTTGAAGGCTTGTTCAACTTCATTATTCTTTAGGATGTTATCTAAACCCTCAGGTTCATTCCTCAAACATCTATCTGAACTATGCTCTTTTCTTTCTACAGACCCCTCCATGAAATTCCAGCGGAATGAAAATTTGAAAGACTGGCATTGTCTCAATCTTCGATCACTGCCTCTCTTGAAAGCTGCCTCACTTGAAAACAGCCTCGTTTGATCTTCAAGGAATTCAAATTGAACGCTTGACAATTTGTTCCTCACGCATGAACCCAAACACAAATCATGACTGTGAATACTTGGCTCTTCTTGAAACTTGCACCCTGAGCGTACCAAGGTACCTAACGACTCTAATGATGAGGATAAGCGGTTGGAGATGATAGGAGAAGTGTATAAGCTAACAACTGACGATGTAAACATAGTCTGGGTTTCAGCATAGATTAAACTTACATTCATTATTATCATTTTGGATTCTATATAGAAAATTAGCAACTGTGTTTTGTTTTCCAAGTTTACTCGAAATAGTAATATTGAATTCTTGTAATAACAATAGCCATCTTGTAATTCTGCCATTAGTAATTGATTTATTCATTAAATATCTAGTTGTAGAATTATCTCTGTGACTGAAGGTTTCATAACCAATGATATAATGTCTGAATTTATTTTTGGCGTGCACAACATCTAAAAATTCCTTTTTAATTACAGTGTAATTTAACTCTGCAGAAGTCAAATTTTTGCTTGTGTAGTAAATGGCATAAGGAGTTAAATATTTTTGTCCTAATACAACTCCTAAAGTTGTATCTGAGGAATTAGTCGAAATGTGAAAAGGTATTTTCCAATTTGGTCCTTTTAAAATGGGCGTGTTATAAATCTTTTCTTTCGATGTTTCAAAAGATTTTTGGTAGCCAAAATTCTAGATGAATTCATAATCTTTTGTAAGCAATTTGAAATTGGAGAGAATATCTTTGTAAAGTTTTCTATAAATCTTATAGAATAACCAGTAAAACTTCTAACATCTCTTTGACAAGTTGGAACTGATAATTTAGAAATGACTTCTACTTTAGATGCATCCACTTTAATTCCATTTCCTGAAATATGGTGTCCTAAAACAATTCCCTTGGTGAACATCATAAAACATTTCTCATGGCTTAATGAGAGATTTTATTCTTTACATCTAATGTCAACTTTTTCAAAATTTTTAAGAGCTTCTTCAAAAGAGTTTCCATATATAGTAAAATCATCCATGTCAACTTCTACACAATCATGAATTAAATCAGAAAAAATGCCTAAAACTTCCCTTTGGAATGTTGTAGGTGCATTACATAACCCAAAAGGAAGTAATCGGTGAGCATAAGTTGCCCATGGACAGGTAAAAGTTGTTTTATCTTGATCTTCTGGAGCTACTTGGATCTGGTTGCATCTACTAAAAGCATCCAAGAATGAAAAATACTTTTTCCCTGCTAATGTATCCAGGACTTGATCTATAAAAGGAAGTGGAAAATTATCTTTCAAAGTAGTTTTATTAAATTCCCTATAATCAATGCATACTCTTTGTTATCACTTAAGAAGCAATTTCTAAATTGTTCACATCAGTTTGATTGTAAAGGTTAGGTGTTAGTCCGAGTTCAGTTTTTCCATGTTTACTTTAGTGTCTAAGTCCTAAGAGTCTTGGTGGTATGGTTAAATAAAGGTCAACAATCCATTCTCATTCATCACTGGTCCTACAACTCACATAGATTCCCTACATCAATTTTTTTTTAAGGTTCTTATGTGTTACGAAACAGTCTAGGTGTTTTCGTAGCGCAAAACCCAGAATTTACACTGGCTGTGCTACGAAATCGGGGATTCGTGCGGATCCATAGAAAATCTTGCTCAGTTGTCATATCTATGGTTAAATAAAGGTCAACAATCCATTCTCATTCATCACTGGTCCTACAACTCACATAGATTCCCTGCATCAATTTTTTTTTAAGGTTCTTATGTGTTACGAAACAGTCTAGGTGTTTTCGTAGCGCAAAACCCAGAATTTACACTGGCTGTGCTACGAAATCGGGGATTCGTGCGGATCCATAGAAAATCTTGCTCAGTTGTCATATCTATGGTTAAATAAAGGTCAACAATCCATTCTCATTCATCACTGGTCCTACAACTCACATAGATTCCCTGCATCAATTTTTTTTTAAGGTTCTTATGTGTTACGAAACAGTCTAGGTGTTTTCGTAGCGCAAAACCCAGAATTTACACTGGCTGCGCTACAAAATTGGGGATTCGTGCGGATCCATAGCAAATCTTGCTCAGTTGCTATGGATCTGCACGAAATCGGGGATTCATGCAGATCCATAGCAAATCTTGCTCAGTTGTCATATCTATCTATGGATAGAGCATAATTTTACATGGATCAGTAACATAACTTTACATTGCAGATGTATAAATAGGATTTTAATTTGCGGGGATAATCCTTCTTTTTCCAAAGACTGGATTCATTTACAGTGATAAGGTTTCATTTCAAGCAAGTGTGGTTTCAATTTAAAGCAAGTGTGATTTCATTTAAAAGCAAGTGTGTGTGTGATTTCATTTAAAGCAAGACTGTGTATGTGAATCATTTCAATCAAAGTGTATGTGTAATTTTACTTTGAGTAAGTGTGAATTAAGTGGGTTGTTCATTTTAAGGAGAGTGTGATCTTTCTTTTAAGCAAGAGAAATATAATCAATTTTATTTTTATGAGAGATTTATTTACTTACATAGTTGTTAGAGAAACATGTGCATTTCGATATCTCAAATTAACTTAGGAATTGCTTGAGTGACAAGGAACCCTAGCATATATAATGCACATACATTTCATCAATATAAGAGTCCTGGTTGATAATTTATGTCAGTAATTTAACATCAATTAAATTACCAAACAATTTTTAAGGTGAACAATGACAAGATCATGCAGGCACATGAGAAACAAGAAGAGGTTAATGCAATACTCCTTCAGAGTATGTCAGAATTTCAGTGACAGGGGCCACTTCGGATCAACAGGTCACAGGTCAGATAGAGACAACATAGTGAGAGATGGAAGGTTGTTAGATACTCTGGATAAGATAGGTGATGGATATAGGTATTCTTCTAGTTCTGGTTTTGACAAGCATCATGATCGCCATCGTTATCATCCTTATAGGAGGAGAGATATGGGATACTTTCCACATGAATTTAAGAAAGCAAAGCCACATCCTTTTGATGGAGATTTGAAGAAGCCAGAAGATGTAGAGGCTTGGATACTTGGGATGAAGAAGTTCTTTGAGTTTCATTATTACATAGATAATATGAAGGCCAGAGTAGTTATCTTCAGCCTGAGAGGTAAAGAAGATATCTAGTGGGAAGATGTGAAGTGGATCACAGACATCACCACATAGGACTTGATTTGGCATGAGTTTAAGAGGATTTTCAGGAAGAAACAATTTTCATAAAGGTACTAAACAGTAAGGCCAAATAATTTTATGAGATAAAGATGGGATCAATGACAGATGAAGAGTACACGACTAAGTTCTTAGAGCCATTGAGGTATGTACTATATCTTAAAGATGAGAAGGCTAAAGTTCAATGATTTTTTAGTGGTTTTCCATTAGCATTTAGAGATCGTATTGAGTATGACAAGCCTCAGTCACTTGAGGAAGTTATTGGGGATTGAAGAATTTCTATGAGTAGTCGAATCTAAGAATGAATCTCAGAAAGGATGGAAAGGGAAAGATAAAGGTAAAGGTAAATGGAAACCGAAAATGACAAGGCCTCAAAATGTAGAAGAGAAAGAAAATGTGCCACCACAAAATAAGTTCAATGTAGCTGGATAGGGACATGGATCATAGTAGCAACATAGAGCTGATGGTACTAGACAGTTGGAGTGTTGGACATGCCGCAAGGAACACCTTAAGAGAGATTGTCCACAAAATCAGGGTGGCAGACCACAAATCTATAGTGCTCAGGAAGCACAAATAGTGGGAGATGTTGGGCAGAGTACCCCTAAGATCTATGCAGTGCTAGATAGCAGAAAATCAGACCATTAGGCATCTATCATTGAGATGGACGGTAAGCTTTGTGATCAAGTTGTTCTATTTTGATTGACCCTTCATCTAATTATAGTTATTTTAGTCCTGAATTGGTGGATAAGTGTGGTTTGAATAAAGAAGTGTATGTATAATATTGGTTAGTGCAATTGGCTACAAGTGCAAAGAAAATAGTTCACCATTGGGTAAGAGCTTGTGCATTTGAGTTGAATGGCATGTCTACAATAACACACTTGAACCTATTGCCGTTGGGATCATATAGTATGATGTTGGGTGTGGACTGACTATACCTTCATAGGACTAAGGTGGATTGTTATGATAAAGCCATTAAGTGCTTGGATGACAATGGGGAACCAAGAGTCTTACAGGGAAAGAAGAAGGCCAATCAGTTAGGATGGTGACAACTATGGAGGCAAAGCACAGTCACAGAAAATGGTGTGTGTTATTTGCAGTGCATATCTCTAGTGACAAAGTCAAGGAAGTTGAGGATGTTGAGTAGGTACCTAGTTTTGCAGTAGTTTCAGGATGTATTTCTTGAAGATATTTCATAATTGAGAGCTCACAGGAAAGTAGACTTTTCTATTGAGTTGGTGCCATGGGCAACTCCAACATCAAAAGCACCTTACAAGATGAGCACACCTAAGTTGGTAGAGTTAAAGTTGCAACTGAAAGAGATGCTTGAAAAATGATACATTACACCAAGTGTATCACCAAGGGGCACACCGATATTGTTTGTGAAAGAAGAAGGATGACACTCTCAAGTTATGCATTGACTACATGCAGTTGAACAAAGTGACCATCGAGAATAGGTATCCATTACTGAGGATTGATGACTTGTTCGATCAATTGAAGGGAGCAATATTGTTCTCGAAGATTGATCTGATATCCGGATATCATCAAGTACACATTAAAGAAAAGGACATCTACAAGGCAACTTTCTAGACCAGGTATGGGAATTATGAATTTATTGTAGTTCGATTTGGTTTAACTAATGCTCCAACTACCTTTATGTGCTTGATGAATAGTGTGTTGCGTCCATATTTGGACAAGTTTGTTATCGTGTTCATTGATGATATATTGGTATGTTCTAAAATTGAAGAAGAGCATGTTGATCATTTAGCAACAGTGTTGAGATTGTTGATAGAGCATCAGTTGTATGCTAAGCTCAGTAAGTGCAATTTCTTTCAAACTGAGGTACATTACTTGGGACGTGTTCTCTCCAAGGAGGGCATAACAGTGGATCTAGAGAAGATAAGAGCTATCATGGAGTAGGAAGCTCCTAGAAATGTATATGAGGTGAGATCCTTCATGGAATTGGCAGGTTATTACAGAAGGTTCATCAGGAACTTTGTTAGGTCCCTATACTACTAGTGCAGGTTTTAACCCCATACAGAAATTACCTGCATACGAATTCTAAAACATAGAAAATAAACAATGCGAGAGCATAACACATAAAACACATATACATAGAGATTCTCCCTTGGATCCCAAAACCAGGACTACTAGCTTGATTTTTCATTATATTCCTTTCAATATTATAATACATATTTATACATGCCAAAGCATCCAATACCATGGACTGAAAACCATCGCGTCCAATATCATGGACTAAAAACCATCGCGTCCAAAAATATGTGTGAACATCATGCACAAAACCATAGGTGGGTCCGTCCAACATAACATAGGTTCCAAAACCAAAATTTTCAGGGGCACTACCCTGAACCCCACTAAGTGGGGTTGCCTGCACCCCTCAAACCCCCTGTGACCCCCCTGCTATGCAATCGACGCAACAAAAGGGGGGCTCCACCCCCTTTCTAACCCTTGGGTTAACTACATGGGCTAGTCGTGGAAATAATATAACACAACCCAGCATTCTCCCTCTTGTTGTTTTCTTTACACAGGGGGCTACAAGAGAGCTTAATCATTTATCTAGCCCTGCAATGCCCATTGTTTCTCTACACCAAGAGAACTTCTTAGAGCTCACAGATTTTGTCAATGCATTTGCAGTATTCTTCAAAGTGTCCACCTTTACCAGGAACAACTTTTTGTCTTCTATCATATCCCTCACAAAGTGATACTGAACATCAATGTGGTTTGTCTTGGAATGATATGCAGGGTTCTTTGCCAAGAAAATTGCACTTTGGCTGTCACATTCTATCCTTATAGCTCCCTGTACTAACCCCATAATTGAACATAATCTCTACAACCAAACTGTTTCCTTGCTTACATGAGTGGTTGCCATGTATTCTGCCTTTGTAGTTGATAGTGCCACTACAAATTATTTCTTACTCATCCAACTGGCTGCACCTCCAAATAGGTTAAACACATATCCACTTGTAGATCTTCTCTGATCTAGATCTCCAACTCAGTCTGCATCAACAAAGCCACGAATATCCAACACTCTGTCCAATCCTAGTCTTCCTTGGTAGCATAAACCATAATCATTAGTGCCACACAAATACCTGAAAAATCGCTTCACTGTTGTTCAGTGCTCCTTCCTTGGTTTTGACATAAACCTGCTAAATACTCCCACTCCATGTGCAATGTCTAGTCTGGTACAGACCATCGCATACATTAGGCTACCGACTGCACTTGCATATGGAACACAGGACATGTCCTCTTCCTCTTCTTGTGTCTTGGGACACTGTTCAGTAGATAACTTTACACCTACATGAATAGGAACCTTCACCGGTTTATTATCATGCATATTAAACCTCTGCAATATTGTCTCGACATACTTCCTCTGGTTTAACCAGAGCTTCCTCCTTGTTCGATCTCTTTTAATTTCCATGCCCAAAATATAGTTTGTAGCACCAAGATCTTTCATGTCGAATTTTGAGGACAAATGGGTCTTCAAATCCTGGATAATTTCTTTGTCATTTCCAAGCAGCAACATATCATCCACATATAAGACCAGATAAATAACACGGTCACCAATTAATTCGAAATACACATAGTGATTTGCTTTGCTTCTGGTGAAGCCAAGTCCCTGTATAAACGTATCAAATTTCTGATACCATATTCTTGGTGACTGTTTTAACCCATACAGAGACTTCTTTAACTTGCATACCAATTCTTTCTTACCCTTCACCGCAAAGCCTTCAAGTTACTTCATGTAGATCTTCTCTTCCAAATCCCCATGAAGAAATTTTGTCTTCACATCCATCTGTTCTACCTCAAAATCAAAAGCAACAACAACAAATAAAAGCAATCTAATAGAAGCTACCTTGGCAGCAGGAGAAAAAATATCACCAAAATCAATTCCCGACACCTGGAAATAACCTTTTGCTACCAACCGAGCTTTGTATTTCTCCACCTTTCCTTTTGCATTTGTCTTCTTCTTGAACACCCATTTGCTACTGATGGGTTTCCTTCCAGCCATCAACTCCACCAGATCCCAAGCCTCATTTTTGTGAAAAGATGCCATTTCATCAACCATGGCCTCTTTCCAGAGTTTTCCATCCTCTGAATCTACTGCTTCCTTCACAGTTCTGAGATCATCATCAGTAATAGATAAAGAAAAATTTGAACAGAAAG
>APFE030566209.1:0-13477 GCA_000404065.3 Pinus taeda | reverse complement strand
CCTTACATTATTATTGTTATGTAGGCTCTGATTATGTTAGGACCCCTTAGACTCCTATATATAGAAAGGAGGTCTTTTCATTTGTATCATCCAAGAATTGTTCATTTATGTAATGTAAAGGAGGTTGCCCCCTTGAAGAGGCTGAATTCTAAGGTGCTGATCTATCTTTTCTATCTTTTTCTTGAGCTGGTTTCATAATGAAAACCCATCTCGCTATATCTGTATATGGTAGAATTTTGGGGCGGGCAACAATTCTATGAAGAAATGAATTGGCCACATCATTCCATGCAACACTGTTACTTGGAGGAGAATCATCAACAATAACAGTGTATTTCATAATTATTCTTGGATTTTCATCCTCGAATAATTTTTATATTACCTCCCAGGAGGCAGAACCTACATCCAGAGTGCATGTAGTATTTGTAAACAATGAAGACATCTCAGACACTTCTTCAGGGAGCAAGACTGGTTCTTATTGTATTATAGACTTCCTCCTCAACTTGATTATTCTTGACATGTCTTTAATCTACTCTTTATTAGAATTTACCTATAAAGAAACAAACTAAGATAAGCAATAGGAGATTCGAAGGATGCAAAGAGTCATATCAATTCAACACGAGTTTTATGGAAAATCCTTTCACATTAACTCGAAATTATTACAAATCATTAAAAAACCTTGAAATTAGAACTACACAGAGTGGTCATTTAATTTCCAAACATTTGTTCACGTGATAGTGAAACTTTTCATTATATACGAAAATCTTTTATCATCGTTTGGTATTGGGTAATATTAACATAACTTAGTGATCTGCGATTTTTGAAAAGTATATAGGCGAGGGATCTATATTAACAAAATAATAGAGATTTAACAAAATGTGATATCGACATCTGTCAATTGATGAAATGCGATATTGGCTCTTGATGGATTGTGATATTGGTTTTTAGCATTTCGCATTTCACATTTGACTTTTCGACATTTCACTTTTCAGCTTTTTGCTATTTCGCTTATTGGCTTTTCGCAATCAACTTTTCGTTGTTTTGCATTTCTGCTTTTTCGCATTTCGCTATTATTTGAAACTATCGATACCATGTGTACCTTTTAGTAAGACCAATTATTTTATGGTTTTTTCATTTATTTTTTATGATTTCAGGGTTTGTTAGACTTGTAATTTTTTTCCTAAAACTACAAAAGGATTCCTAAAAGGTTTTATGCCCTTTTCATAAACTTTCTTGTTTTATTCAAAATCAAAGATTAAATATAAAACTTATCCTATTTAATCTAAACAAGGAAGGATTCTATCCTAATTTTTTTTAAAGGGTCCCCATTATTCTTTCTCCTAAGTCTAAAGATAATGATGGGTTGTTGAATACGACAACAATTGGCGACACGCTGGACGAAACAATTAATCTCTGTAAGATGTCAATCTTTATCAAGAAATTTATTTAGAAAGTTTTAAAATGATTGAAATCTAGATCGATATAGATAACTTTGAAATGAAATAATTCGTTTTATCATAAAATTTCTCAAGGTTTGTGATAGATGAATTTTTTTTGTTTGTTTGTGTAAATTAGTTGTTAATAGGTTGAAAAGATAAAGTAAAAACTATTAGAAGCTTAGTGTATTGAATAAACTTATTAGTCATTGGTAGAGTGGCTGCTGCTAGCAGGTGTTCATAGCCTCGACAGGGTTACAATTTAACCAAAATGAACTCGTATCTCATCCATATTATAATAACATTCTTTAGAGGTAATAAATTTCCTTTTTTATATTATTTTATTTTTTTAACTTTAAAGTCATTATCATGGTTTGGTAGCCAGAAAATGATAATTCCATTCACAAGTTGTAATAAAATTGAACAAGCCGACTCGTGATGAGATCTATTGTCTCAAAGTTTGGTGACTAAGAGCCACTATCTTGGTTTGGTTTCCAATAGTGATAATGTCAATTTTATTAACTTCCTATTATCATGGTAAGCATACTCGTGATGAGACTGCTTAACTTTTAAGTTGTTTTTATATCTTTGAATTACACTATGAAATTTTTTAACATAAATGGATGAGGAGGTTTCATTTACTCTTTACAAGTCTTGGATGACCTCTTTAAGTAAAAGATGTTAAAGACTTCGTAGTAATTTCTGCTTTTATAAAGATAACTTTTCAAAACCAATTCCTAACAAATATAATTTTTTTTAAGGAGCTTCAAACCAAATGATTTCACAACTAAATGATTATCTTATTTCAAAGCTTTTAAAATAGATTCAAAACTTATATTCCAATTTATAGTTTTGCTTTCTAAATTGTTCCCTAAATAAGATTAACAATTCAAAAATAAAGAGAAACTTCCAATGTGTTTTTCAAAAGTGTAGTACTTTTAGTAACAAAAGGAAATGATATAAAAAAAGAAATTTACATATTGTACAAAAAAACTCATGTTTTTTCAAGAAAAATATTTTTTGAGTATAAGTCCATTAACGAGAAATCTTGTAAATCTTGTAAGACGAAAGTTGACGAACCTATCTTCTCAAAAATCTGAAAGGGACCAAGGCATAGTTTTTGAAATTTTGTATGTTTTCCTTTGTCCTCATGCACTTTATCCCATTTCAAAACTAAGTCTTCAAATTTTTTTTTTTTTACTGAATTGACATCAAATGAAGCCTTGACCAATTGTTGATGGTGAGCATGGACTAGCTTAGCCTTTCTTTCTTCTTCTAGCTTTAGTATTTGGTACATTCGTAATTGTAAAGGAGAAGAAGGTTGTTCTTCAATGAATTGAACTAGGGATGATGAGTGGAGAGCTAGATTTGGAGGCATGGTAACTTCTTTCCATATACCAAATGAAAAGGAGAAGTTCCTATTGAGATTTTCTCGGTTATTCTATCAGCCCATAAAGAAATATTAAAGCTGTGTGCCAGTTCTTTTGATTTTGGTCGATAGTTCGCTTGATGATCCTTATAAGATTTTTATTAGTGGATTATGCTAAGTCATTTCCCCGACGGTAATAATTTGCAGAGTACTTAAGTTTAAAACCTCTCTTTAAAGAAAATTTAGTCATTTCATTTCCAGAAAAATAAGAAGCATTGTAAAAAATAAGAGCATGAGGGATACCAAACTTGGTAATAATAAATTGATCAATGAATTCAATGATGCTCTCATAATTGTTTGGATTCAGAGGTATTGCCTCTACCCATTTCATAAAATAACCTATTGCAGTAAAAATGTACCTATGTTATTTGGAAGAATGAGGAACAATCTCACCTATTATGTCCAGTCCCCATTGCTCAAAAGGTTGTTCGATATTGACTGGTTGCAAGGGCATGGAAGGTTTCCTCTGTCTTCCTAAAGTGGTTTGACAAATTTTGCATCTTCTTACATACATGTGGGTATATTTGAATAAAGTTGGCCAATAATATCCAACATGGAGAATTTTGTGAGCCGTTGTATCTCCACTATAATGTCCACCTACCGGTCCATAATGCAGTTCTTGTAAGACCTTTTCTACTTCAATTTTTTCCAAACATATTAATAAAAAAAATCATAATTTTTCCTAAATAACAAATCATTGATGAGTTGATATTGATTGGATTTCAATCTCAAGACTCTCTTTTTCTTAACATCTAATTCAAGTGGAGCATAACCATTTTTCAAATAAAAGATTAAGTTAGCATATTGAGACTGAGTACTAACAGGGAGTACTTCTGTGATTTGTTCAATATTACCTATTACTTCATCTATTGATGTATCATTCATTCCTGTGACTAACTTGCAAAAACCTTGACATTTTACAATTTTAACAGATTTGATTTCTATATCATATTCTTGTGATGCAGTAACCTAGTTAGCTCTTTTTTCTCCTAACTCTATTTGAATAGGCAATTGCCCGACTGTTGAGAAAGGAACAATAAATTTAACATGAGTTTTTAGAAGAAAATGTCTAAAATATTTGATATCTTTGTAAATTGCAAAGGCTTTCTTTTTTACTACTGAATAATTTAATTCATCTCCTTGAAAAATTGAGTTGAAAAAAGCAATAGGAGCTTCAATTTTCTGTTCATTTGGTTGTGTTAAGAACACTGCATATGATAACACAGAGGCAAAAGTATATAAAATAATTTGATCAGAAAAATTGGGGGTTGATAGAGAAGGGGCATCAATTAAGATTGTTTGATTGCTTTAAATGTTTCTCTTTCATGATCACCCCATTTAAAAACATGATCTTTTTTTTATCATTGTTTGTAATGGTAGGACAAATTGAGAAAATTCGGGGACAAATCTCTTAACAAAATTGATTTGTCCAAGAAATGATTGCTTTGATTTTTTTATATGTGGTAATGGAATTTTTGAAATTGTTTTAATTCTTTCTGAATCAATACAAATTCCATGTTTGGATAAAATAAAACCAAGGAGTTTACCTTCACTAAGAGCAAAAGATGATTTCTTGAGGTTTAGAGAAATTCCATACCTTCTACATCTTTCAAATATTTTCTTTAAATCACGCAAATGATTATTTATCTTCTTTGAATATATGGTAATATCATCAAGATATACCACAATAGTTTTATTCATCAACCCTTTGAAAGCAATGTTGATCACTCTCTGGAATGTAGTTCCTGCATTCATTAATCCAAAAGGCATTTTTTGATATGCATATGTTCCCCACTTCGTTCTGAATGTACTTTTTAATCGGTCTTCTGGATGAACAAGGATCTGATTGTATCCTGAAAATCCATCTAAAAAGACATTAATTTAGAACCAACAACTGATTGTGGAACTTGTTACGTTGATGGGAGGGGAAAATTGTCTTTTTGACATGCCTTATTTAAATTCCCGAAATCAATACAAATGCAAATATCACCATTGCTCTTTTTAACTGGTACAATATTGGAAACCCATTTGGAATGTCTCACTGGAAAGATGATTTTGGATTTTAAAATTTTATTCAACTTGTTTTTAATATGAGTTTCCAAATTCAGATGTATCTTCCTAAGTTTTTGCTGAATGCGTTTAACATCTGGTACCATTGGGATGATGTGTTGAATGATGGAGGCATCATAAGTTTTCAGATCTTGATAATTCCAAGCAAAGATATCTTTATATTTCGTTAACATATGAATAAATGTGTTTTTTTCTTAAGATGAGAGACCAAGACCTAAGTTAATATTTTGGGTTTTTATATCAGATCCTAGGTTAACTAATTCAAATATCAAAGTTGAATTTTGAAGTTTGTAGTTGTTGACCTTTTTAAATCTATCTTTATGATCATAAAGATCCTCAAGCTTAACTATAGCTTTTGGCAAATAATATTTTCCTTTGATTTGTTCAATTGAAAATCATGTTCGTCCTCATCAATTACTTGGTCAAGATAGGATTCTTCAGATGTTAAAAAGTCTAGGATATCTCTATCATGATTGAATACTCACCAATTGGTGACATTATCGGGAATGGATGGGTGAAAAATCAATTCTATAGAAAATCTGTCTGGACTAAAATCTTGAGATGGGATTAATTTAGATGCAACATTGGCCAAAATATTAGCGTTGACCTTTTGTATTCCTAGTATTGGAGAAATATTGAATGCTACAAAATGTGAAGTCAGATTTTGAATTAAGGATTGATATTGCCTAAGGTGATTTAAAACAAAATGGATATTGCTTATGACTTGTCTTATAATGATTTCAGAATCACCAAATATTTGAAGATACTCAACACCAAGATTTATCGCTTTAAATAATCCTTGTACTAATGCTTCATATTCTGCAATATTATTAGTACATTCAAATTCTAGCCTACATGTTAGCATATTTTTTTCACCAGTAGGGCTTATTAATATACATCCAGCTCCTACACCTTCACTACATTTAGAACCATCAAAATAAAGTTTCCAAAATAAAGATTCATGTTTATTTACAACAATATCTACAACATTAATACATCGAGTCAAATCTATTTGCGAATAATTTTCAATTTGAGAAGAAACAAAGTTTGCTAAAAAAGGAGATTCATGAGCTGTAAAACTTCCAAAGAAAGATTCCGAACAATAATTTCCAAGGATATTATTCGTAAAAACTCCAGGATCATTCTCTTCATCCAAATCAGTAACCGAGTGTTTCATATGATTTTCTCTGTCTACCCGAATCTAATTTGGTTTGTCATTGTAAGGAAGCTAGATATGTGACCAATCTACGACGAAATAACATGTAATTTCTCAAACCAACCCTGCTTAAGATAACACCGTAGAATTCAGGAATATCAGCAGTAAATATATCAATATTCTAACAAACCCTTGAATTTGAGGATAATCTTATCAAAACATAATTTAATTCTCCTAAGACCTTGACTTTGGTTCTATATAATTGCACAATTTTCACAACAATTTTTTCAAGTGTTATGTTCAATTTGAGACAAACTGAATATGGAATTATATTTGAAGAAGCACCTAAGTCTATTGGGAATTTGTGAACATTTTTATTAAAAATCTCAAAGGTCAATAAGAAAGGAAGGGTATGATAATTTGACCGATCTCCAATTAGAATTTCATTTGAGGTATCAATCTTGTTAGGAGTATTATCTAGAGGCTTTCCTTTTCCTAATGAGGCTTTTGTGGTTGACCAAGGAGATGTAAGGACAAAATCTAATTCTTTAAGAAAAAAATTTTGCTGCTACTTAAGTTTACTTACCTCATACATGGAAATATTAGCTTTTACTTTCTTCATATTTTCCACAATATTATACTCTATTTCTTTATCAGAAACAATAAGGGTTTTTGATGTAGAAGGAGAATTAGAAGAGGATGGGATGGATTCAGTAGATTTAGGAGGAGACTTATTCGTTGTGTTTTTATCCTTATTGACAAGAGTAAATGGTCTTTGTTTTGCACTTGAAGAAGGTGAATCAATGGATTTTTTACTTCTAGTTTCTACAGGTAAGGCTTCTTCTTCTTCCTCATTTTCTGATGTAGTGAGGATGATATCCCATAATCCATGTGCTTTGACCAACTCTTCCTCTTCTTGGAATTCATCAGAAGATAATGTTGTTTCTTCCTTTTCCTCTTCCTCCTCTTGATCGGATTCAACATTTGATATGACATTAGGAGGTTGAGGGTTTGCTGTGCGGGATCTCCTAAAAGACCGAAAAGGTTTTTTAGAAGACTTAGCTACCTATTTTTTGATATCTACCATGTCATTTGACATAGATTTAAGAAATTTTTGTAATCCTTCAAGATCAAAAGGATCTTTAGGAGTTTTATTCTTTGGTTCCTCTTTGAAAGTCACTTTATTAGTTTTTCTTTCTTCTTGAGCAGTTTTCTTTTCTAAAGAAAGAATCATTTTTTCTATAGCTATTGACTCTTTCATATTATCAAATAAAGTGGCTCTATTAGCCTTGTATACAAAAAATGTGATATTAGAAGGAAGAGAAGAAATATACCACTCAATGAACATCAACATGTTAGCTCCCAATACTACTAGTGTAACCCCTTATTGTTATTAGTATTATTATATTATTGTGCCCATGTAGTCCCCATATTGTTATTATTGTGCCCCATAGAAGCCCACTATTGTTAGTAATATGCCCTTACATCATTATTGTTATGTCGAATTTGATTATATTATGACCCCTTAGACTCCTATATATAGAAAGAAGGTCTTGCCATTTGTATTAGCCAAGAATTGTTCATTTGTGTAATGTAAAGGAGGTTTCCCCCTTGAAGAGGCTTATTTATAAGGCATTGATCTATCTTTTCTATCTTTTTGTGAGCTGGTTCCATAACATTTGGTATCAGAGCTCTGAATTCTAGGGTTTCGCTGCTCCAAACAGGTCATCGCAAAATTTTCGCTATAACGTTTTCGCTACGAAGTTTCAGAAGCTAAAAAAAAATCCATTTGAGAAGCAATCAGTTTAAACCTCAGATCTGAATTTTAGATATTTTCTCGCTGTATTTTTGAAGATATAATCCGAGGAAGTTAGGCTTTTTGCAGATTCTCGAATTACATTCTAAATAGGTGACATTGTGATAATCATCATAAATTTCACTCTAAGCATGAGATTGAGATTTCGTAAGAAGGTATAGAAAGAGGACAAACTTTAGTTTTTTGGGTATCATTTTTAGAACTTAAGGTTGAAACAATGTCATGTGGCATGTCATACAATTTCGATCTACTGAACAATTCTATAATTGGGTCATCGCAGAAGATTGGTGTTGAGCTATGGAAAAGGTATTAATTTGACATTTATTTCCTTATCTTTCTCCTTAATCATATCTCCTTTATATTCTAAGATGATAATATATCAAAGAATTCCAGCAAAAACTAGGGAGTTATTGATTATTGCAATTTAGTTAATTATTGTCTTTTCTCATGCAGGAAAGAGAAGAAATGGAAAATTACCATTCCGGAGGAAAAGACAAAATAGAGTAACTGTTGTTCCTTCACCAGGAAGCCGTATCTAGACAACAGGTCAAGATTGGAGCGCATAGTTAAGGATAAGAACGGAAAAGATCATAACATCAACGCAAAAGACAAAGAGTTAACTGGAGTTAGAAGATTGAGTGGATTCCTAGGATCTCTTGATCCTGAGGGATCGTTGTTACTAGTCTATCTGCTATTCCTGTTTTATCCGCCTGGCCATTATAAAAGGGACAGTGCTTGTAAAGAATGAGAATTAATCATTATTATTCAGAACTTACTGTTGTATTTTCACTTGGATCATCGACTCTTGTTGATTAAAACAGAGTACAACTAGCTGTAACAATTTTTGCATATGATTAATACATAATCCGGTTGTTGTTCTTTCTTCTATACTAAAGTAGTCCGGCTGTGCTTCATTAGCGGCTAAGGGCCTGGCCCTGGTGGATCCACTTGCTATTCTGTACCATTCCTTTACGATATCTGTTGTGTGATGGTTTGGTTTGATCTTCGTTTGTTGGAATCGCATTGCTTTACTGTTTCTTGTTTCTAGATTTAATGAATTGCTCCATTATATATGTTGTAACTGAATTGTGTTGCTATTCCTTCTCATCATAATAATATTATTATTCTCTGCAACTATATTGTTATGCTGTTCATCTCAATTACAGAGCTTTACTGTTCATTCTAGTAAACTAGCTTTGTTGTTCATTACAGTTTCATAAGTTCCATTGTTCATTTCTACTAAATAGCATTGTTGTTCATTTCCTTTATGTAAGCATTTGGTTTTCCCTTTTAGCATTGTTACAGCTAGCATAGTTATCCCATTTCTATCAGTAGCATTATTGATTGAATTCATTGTCATTTCCAGTCGGTCATTTAGTGTGGAGTGTGAGATCAACAACTGTAAAGGACATTAGCTATTATTGTCAGAGTTCTCAGATTGAGGATCTTATTTATGTTTGATTTCATTAACATCAGTTAAAAGAGGAAGGAGTTATTGCTATTGTATCCTTGACTGATACTTGTTGTTAATTTCCTGAGTAAATGATTTAGTTTCAGAGCATTGAGTTTCTTTTAATTGCAAGTAAGTTTTATTTCAAGCATACATTTACTCTTGTATTTGAAAGCACTGTACTCCAATTTAGAAACATTACTCTTGAATAAATTGCCGCCAGATACTGTGTACACTCTTGAAATAGACAATCTTACCCGAATTGATAATTAATGTAGGATAAATAGGAGTTAAACAGACACCTTTTTATCACTCAACATTTTAGCGTTTTTGCCGGGGAGAGTGTAGCCATTTTTTTTTAAAATAAGAGTAGTGTGCATCTGATGAGTGCCTGTTAGGGGAGAATTAGGTATTAAAAATGGAAAGTAAGAACTTGAGTATGGAGCATGTAAAAGCCCTGCTCCCTCTCTCGCTTTCCAGCGGAAGTGTTAATTTTTTATGGGTAGAGATAAATATTTGAGTTATGTCTATGACTAAGAAGAAAAAACTTGAAAATAATCCAAAAACACTACCCAAACCTGACAAAGCTAAGGGACCAGTGACCCTTGGTCGATCAACCTTTATAGACGATATCATTAAGAAAGTCGAATCTCAGCCATCAATGGACCCTAGAAAAGTTGCTTCTAGACAACCTAGTAGCTCCCTTCGGGCCACAGGCTCACCATCTGTAGCCTTTGCTGAGGTGCACAACAAAACAAAAGAGACTAAGCAAGATTTTCAAGAAATTGAGAATTCTCGCCCAATTTCTTTACAAGAAGGGAATTCTAGTAATCTCCGTAAAGGAGGAGGAGAAACAGAAGAGCCAAGATCCCCTCTCGAAACAGTTCAAACACTCAACAACCCAGATAAGGGGAATGCTGTCAAGATCATCCAAAACAAAGTAGAAGAACCTAAGGAGCCAAGATCCCCCCAGATCGTAGTTCAATAAGGAACACTCATTATGCCAGACCAAGGAAGTGATGTTAAGCTCATTCCTACTCCTTCTTGTCATCCTAGGAATAACTCCTTAGAAATCCTAGAAAGGTATTGGCACATATTTGATCAAATGGCCCAGAACCAGTAAATACCTCAAACCTCCACACTGCAATATCCCATCGTGGACACTACAGTTAAAACACCTATGAAGGCCATTCCACTCCAGAATATTCCTACATTTCATGGCTTAACATCAGAGGGTCCAGATGCATTTCTGTTTGAGTTTGATGTATTATGCCGAGGGTATGACTATACCATCGATCTCCAAAAATTAAAATTATTTCCCTCCACATTAAAAGGAGCAACTTTTTGATGGTTTATGGGGTTAGGTGGAGGTGTTATAAATGACTGGCATCAGATGAAAACTGCTTTTATAAAGAAATATCAAGATTATTGTGGATCCAGAGAATTAAAGGATGAAATATTTCAAATGACAGCAAGACCTAGTGAAACATTGGAGGAATATGTAGAATGCTTTCAATACAATCTCTAGAGATCTCCTTATGCATCTTTACCCTTGCCTGACAATGTGTTAAAAACTACATTAATTAAAGGGATGAAAGAACAATGGGTTGAAAAATTAAACATTATGAGCAAAGGTGACATATATCAGGAAAATTTTGCTGACATCATTGATTTGTGTATCAGGAGTTCAAGAGGCAACACAAGACTGAAGCCAGCAGAATGTGACATGATCACAAGGGATAACAAGATCTCTGGTGGAGGTATAGCCTGTGCAAAAATCAACAATCTACTAGAAGATTTCAAAACTGATATTCTAGGGACTCTGACAACGTAGCTCAACATTATGCAAGCTAAAAAAAAACAAGCAGAAGCAGAAAAAAATTTGGCGATATTCTGCCCTAGATGCAGAAAGAAACATAGCCACAAAGAGTGCCCACTGGATATAGTCCAAGTCTGTGCCATCTGCATGAAAGATCACTCCACGGAAAGCTGCCCCTCACTCCCAGGATTGAAAGCAGCCTACAAAGAAGCAGAAGAAGAAACATAACCGATTTACCTACTAAATCAGCGCTGCCAGTGGCAGCCACGACAAACAGGTATGCCCGTTGATCCATCCTCTTCTTTTCAGTCTCCTTAGTATAATGCTCAGAAATATAATGGAATGTCGCAAAATCGGCCACCTTTTCCCAGCTGGTTGCAACAACCATTCCTCATATCACTATGGCCAAATCAAACAAATCAAACCAATTGGCCGAAATTTCCTTACTGTCCACCATTTTGGAAAAATAATGCATAGTCAACATAATGGTCACCCTCCACCTCGTAGAGTCAAACTTGGCAGTCGAACTGGAAAATACCTATGAATCAGCCAGCTGGAATGATTCCTCTCCCTCAACCTACACTGCCAACACCTTATACATTGCAACAAAATCCCCAGACCAACTTAAGACTACAGCTCCCAGCCCAGCCCAACCCAAACCCCAACAATTGACAGGTTCAATCTGTACAAATAATCAAAGGACTAGAACTAGAAACTGAGTTAAGGGAGTGCAATGACCTTCAATTAAGATCTTGGCGTATAATAGAATCAGAGGGAGATAAAAATGTTCAAGTTGAAAATTCATTACCTTTAGAACAAACACCACAAGAAGAGAATTTGGTTAGACAAAAAAGTCATGAACAAGCAACCACCTCTGTTAGGATATTCCGACACATAGGAAATAGTTAAGTTCAACTTGGTCTAGTATAGAGTTAGGTATAGAGTTAGGTAAAGTGTATTTCTTTACCGTTGTACATTTTGTAACTTACAATCCGACGGTCACGATATGTAGTGATCCGACGGTTCATTCTCTCCTCGGTATTACCGACACTTGATCCGTGGCTTGACACCCGATTGGTCCATGAATTCTATTTAAAGCGCATGGAGGGTCATTTGTAGGTTAACCGTGCATGAGAGAAGCTTATGTAAATTTTCATTCTTTTATTAATAAATTGCCTGTAGTAGCCACGTTGGCGCAGGCCGTGGCCTGTTTCCCTCTCTGAGGGTTTTAACCACGTCAAAATACTGGTGTATTGATCTGTGATCTGTTTGTGAGCGGTGTCCTTTTGGTGTTCTGTCTGAGGAACTTACCCTGTAAATTCCTACATGGTATCAGAGCTATTTGAGGGCCGCGTCCGTTGGTGATCCAAATCTGAAACCGGTAGAACTGCATGCGGCTGTCGTTTCCTAGATCTAATGTTTCTGACTGCTTTCGGGCTGAGAGGACTGCTCTGTTGTGTTCGGAGCATCTGTTCCAGTGAGGAACCCCTTTCGTTTCACGCGAAAAGGTTTCCGGTAGCCATATCTGCGTCATTTTTAAGATCTGGAGGTATACAGTCTTTATTTGCAGTTTACTGTTATTTTCTCTCTGCTTATTTCGGTTTCGGTTTATTTAGTTTTTTTTTAACCGGATCTATACCTTTCATTTCTGCTTATGCTCTTTGCCCTGTGACTCTGTGCGATCTGGGCAATCAGAAACAGAAAGGAAGGATTTTTTTTCTCATGCGTATGCTCTTTTCCCTGCACCTTAGTGTGATCTCGGAAAATCAGAAACATTGAGAAAAATATTTAGTTTTTCGGCTAAAGCTAATTTTTTTTAAATATTTAGTTTTTTGGGTAAAGCTAACTTCGAGCCATAAGGTTCGTTTTCTTTGCATGTCCGTGTTGGGTTTTGTGTTTTGTGTTTTGTAGGGAAAAAGAGGTTTCTCAAGGCAAGCCGCAACCCAAAGCCCCCCCCCCTCTCTCTCTCTCTCAAATTTTTTGTATAGCTCAATTGGTTCAAAGCTATTTTAAGAGAGTAGAGGTCTTGGTTTCAAATCTCCATTTTGTGGGGGCGTTTTTTTTCATTCCCGCACATTCGCGCACTTTGCCGGCAACTTCAACAATTTTTTTTCAAAAAGCCATAACTTCTTCATCCGGAAGCCTTTTCAGAGCCGTTTTTTTTAAAACAACCTAATTTTTCGAGATCTATCCATTGGAACACTTAATTTCAGCATCTTTAGCTTCAGTTTTTTTTAAATGGAAAGTCCATGCCAAGTCATTCTTGACAGCACTAACTACTTCCAATGGGTATCCTACATGGAA
>APFE030566206.1:1250-11313 GCA_000404065.3 Pinus taeda | reverse complement strand
AGAAAGTCCTTTTCCCCTAGGAAAAATCGTAATTTTATTAATAATAACAAAACTACCTTTTGTAGATGCGGAAGCGCATATAAATGAGCAGGTTGAAAATTGTTCTTAAAAGAAAAATAAGAAAGAAAAAACTAGAAAAATAATGCACATTTGGGGAGAAAATTATGTTTTTCTCCCTTTCTTCTTCTCAACCTTCTGCCACTCCCCTTGTGTCGGCAAGGATGAAAATAGTACGAGTGAGGTGTCCTCCTTAGGGCGAGGATTATCCTTGTCTGAATCGGAGTGGTCTGAAGAATGATGTCTTTTGGCTCAACTGGGATCCATTTGCTGGTAATCAGTCCATCAGATCTTCTGATACAGATTCCACAGTTTCTGGCTCTTTGTGGATCTAATTATTCTCTTGGGGAATGGGGTGTTCCTTTTCTGTATCTTCCTCCTTAACAGGGACATCTTCAGGGTCTGGTGGAAGGAATTGCCATCCCTTGGGCTATTTTCCTACTTTCTTCTTACTATGCATATCTTTTTGGGCTTTTGGGCATGTGTTTTGAAGATGCCCTATTTGGCGACATATTCTGCATTTGAATGCAGTATTTTCATAATCTAGTATCTGAGTCCAGCATCTCTGTTTATACTTGAGTTGTATTTGGTCTAGCAATCCTTTGCTGAGATCTCCACACATATGCGTGCAAATGTGTAGATTCATTCCTCCATTATTTCTGTGTCCATTTTAATGAATTGCCCAATGGAGTTGCCTAAAATAGACAGGACTTGAGGGCTCCAGATGTGTAGTGGTAGGTTGTGGAGATGAACTCGGACCGACATCCGAGATACAACCATTGTATTTGGATCAAATTCTGGGAACCATGGAGTAATGAAGAAACACATGGATCCCATGAACCATGGTCCTTCCCTCATAATGATGTCCCTTTCCTCTACTGTTTGAAATTTTACAATGAAGGAACATTTGGAGTAGAGACGTATGTCACATGTAGGGGTCCAAGTTCTGAAAACCAAAAGGAAAAGGTCCATAAACATAGGCCATAAATAATTGAATCTGCAAATTAAATATTTTTTTCAAATGAAGAACAATACTCGTCTATTTCTGGTATATCTATATTTATTTCTAGGGTGTAACTTAGTTGCTCCACAATGTATGGTGCTGGTGTTGTGCTAACTTGTTTTGTTGAGTTTGTAGCTAGTTTACTTCCTTCAAGAATGTCTTTGAAGGATAACCCTGCACTTGTTTGCTTTTGATGTGGTTCTGGGAATTTTGTTGTGCTGCTTCCTATTCCACTACCTAAGGGATATATTTTGTGATGATCTGCCCCACCTCCCCTCAGCTGAAGGTTGTGTGTGATGGTAGACTCAGGGAAGATTTTGTAATCCATAAGGATTTTGTAGTCTTGGAGTACTCTACCTCCATAGATTAAAACCTATGTTCATATAGGATAACCAGTATGTTGGTAGATTTTGTTCTTCAAAAACAATACTAATTTGGTGATTTGTACCCAGGCCAAACATGTCCTCCCATTAGGGGTTTTTATGAAAACTTGATAAGGAAGAGGGCTTACCAGTGATTCAGGTTCTGGTTCTAGCTGAGAGTAAGATTTCCCATCTGCATCAGATTCGCCGTGCATCTTTGTATTCCTAGGGATTTTCTTACGAGAAAACTGAGGTAAATTCTGAGGGGGCAAGATCTTGTCTCGATAGAGTTGCTCCTAATGTTCTGTTGGGAAAAACCCTAGTTGTTGTGCTTTCTTCATCATTGTGGTTTCCACGAACTCCTTATTATTGTTCACATTGCTTCAAGGGTAAATTTCAGTGTGGCTGACATCGATGGCGTAGACTCCAAAAGCCCTAGCAAATGACCTCTGATCGCCGACATTCTATTCTACGATGCAGACAATGGATCCCTCCATAATATACCTCAACGGAAGCACGTTACCTACAGTCAAAATGGTCCTCTTTTGTAGTTTTTTCCTAGGTTCATATGTTCAGACGCTACAAAGAGCTCCTTCTGATGCTTGTAATAGAGTGGGTGCCTATAGATCGCCTTGCAGAGAGGAGCACCGCGACCAAGATCATGTATGACATCCATGCCATTACCCCTAATAAAGCCATTGCGCTCACCATAGTCAAGGCATTTGAAATGTTCAGGGCTCTTCTTGCGATGGGAGTGGGATTAGTACACAGAACCTACTCCCTTTCCCCCATTTTGAACATAGCGATCATAAGCAGGTTTGAGGGGGTTTGTGTCCCTCAGTAAACGCCGCCTTCTATCCTCAACTCGTGGGTCTTCATGGGGAAGATAACGAGGTCCATCACGGCTTCCAGAAGTCAAAAGATCATAATCATTGCGGGGGTGCATGGCAACAGAGGCAAGAGCCACAAAGCAGCCGTCCCTCTTACCAGCAAATCTATTCCAGTAGGTATCTGCCATTCCCATATTCCATATATAGAGAAATTCTTATGTACATGTGTTTTCTATTTCCCAATCTGATTGGCCGATGAGGTATTTATTAATATTTTAATGTGTAGAATATGAATCATTAATAAAATATTTTAACGTCCACCATGTAAATACCATGTAAAACAATATATATAATATATATATATATATAATATTATATATATATATATATATATATATATATATATATATATATAATATATATATATAATATAATATTTTATAGAGAGACAATCCTATGGCTATCTCTTTTTCTACTTCCATAGCATGTATTAACATTATAAGATATCTAACTGTGAATCATGACTAAAATATTTTGATGTCAACTATGTATACATTATACAAAGCAAAGAAATATATGTGTGTGTGTGTGTATACATATATATATAGATACGATTTAATTAGTATTCTATTAATAGGTTCTTTACATAGATTTGTAATTCATTTACTTTTTAATATGGAATTGACATGTAACATTTTAAATATTAATAATAAAAAATAATTATACACACAAAGATAAATAAACATGTAAGATTATCGTCATGTCCCAATAGTACAACTGGTTGAGGATGGGCCTAGTTGGTAAGATAACATAAGCTCAAACCTCATGGGGGGTGGTTGTGGCCTATGCTAGGGAGATGAGACCCGATAAAAGATCTATTCATCTTAGAGCTAGTATGTTAGAGGCTTGGTGTGATTCCGTTGTGACTTTGATGGATTAGATGGTCTTGGTTGTGGCTTCTCAAGCAAAAATTAAGGCCTAAATGATCACACACAACTTCACAAACAGAAAAAACATGTAAGATTACCTTACAGATCGTCCCTCACGACAGTACAGTTGTAGAGTCACGGTTTCTAGGCATAATCCTTTAGGCACACCTCTAGACTTGGTGCATGGTATATTGTATTTATCACCTCTATAATTTATACTAAGTGGCTCCAGGGTTCTGATACATGGCTACCATGCCCATTATCTTCATTATTTCCTCAATTCTAACAGTTTGCCCCTAATCAAAACTAAAGTGTCTCAGAGGGTGTTTAACATGTATTGAATTATGTCTTTTTTATTTTAGCATCCCTCACCTATTTATATATAAGGGAAGATAGAGTTGATGTAAATTATATCGTCATTTTAATCTATTCATTGTATTGTCTTATATCTTATAAGGACAAATAGGTTAGGTACACAAGGAAAACCTAGTAGCATGACATTAAGGTGCATTTGGAAACCCTAAAATAAGAAAACATGAGAGATAGAGATGTCTTGTCTATTTCATGGAGAGATTTCCTTTGTGTGAATTTTAGGTTTTCTCATGTGATGTTGGTGTTTAAGCTATGCACTTAGACCTTACAAAAGGACATGGATTTTGCGTAAACCATGATGATTGCTGTGGTGGATCTTGTTGTACTACTATAATTTATAACCTACTGGAAGACATGGATATAGGAGATAACATCTTGAATGATTTAAAAACCTTATTCTTATGGGATGTGAGGCTATGGAAACATCATCATGAGATGAAGTTTATGATTCATGAGCATAGTGTCATTCCTTTATTAGAAGACAAGTTGGTTACTATATCTTTAATGATGTTCCACATATGTATTGTGTTTATGTGTATGTAAGTGTTGAAGGCCAAGGATTTTAGTAAACACACATTAGGATGGAGACTAGGACTATATTGTCTTTCCATGCACTTGTGCAATGCAACATGGCTAGGGTTCATAAAATCTAAGGAAGAAAATAATTATAGTGTGAAGAGCATATGTGATATAAGCTTATTGGAGCGAGGGGAAGACATGTTGTTGTTAATGCTAGCTTGTTGTGGATCTTTGACGGTGGATAGATTTTCTTTTTTTTAACTTGCTGTAAATTTGGGAGCTATATATTGTACCAATTATTGTGATAAATTTTTTCACACATATTTTGTTTGTTCTATATACGTATAAAGTATCCTTCTATCCACAGTTGTGTGACTGAAAATTTTATTTGTCTTCTTGCATTACCTTTGTCATTGAGTAATTTTCAAGTTTTATCATTCATATTGATTTGATATAACATAAGGTTGAAATTTTTAAGTAATTGAATATAAAACTTGAAGATAAAAGCCATATTTATGTTACATAAATTATTATAATAAAGAGATTTCCATATTTGGTATGCAGTTGGAGAAGAGTGCCCTAAGTGATAAAAATTGTTGCAATTTTTTTGGGATCATGAACTAGTGTATTGCTAGGAATATGCCTAACTACCATGTCTTTAAAAAACCAATACAAACACCCTCAACGATACAACATGTCAATGTGATATTTTCAGAATAGATGACAATGCATCACTATGACATAGATGCATATTCAAGCTAATAATATAACACTTCAAAATAAAGTAAAATGCACTTCAATACACACAGACACAATCAAAATTGTCTCAAATATACATATCTAACAAAATGGCACAATGTGTTCAATATATAGAATGACACCTCATGCCTAAAAATGGAAGTATGGCACGTAGTGATCTATATAAAAAAATATTATAATATTCAAACAACATCTCTTGCCCAAGCCTGATTATCTTGCATATGATGTTGTATATAAAAATGGGTCTCTGGACCACTTACACCATCACGACCATCATTTGCATCCATGAAGTCGACCTTTCTGCTTTTACTAGAAGGAGCTCATATTTTTAACTTTCTGGGCTTGCTTCTTCTCTACAAGGACTATACAAATAAACAACATTCTCATTCGATTTTTCCATAATAAATTAGACACTTATAAAATAATACTTTATGATTCAAGCCCATAAAACTCACCAAATATGTCTAATCAGTCATGTGGGTGTTTTCCTCCTCCACATCCCCAACCTCTCTACTATACCATTCTTCAATAGTTACAAGAGTTTAAGCATAGTATTTAAACAAAAAATTACTAGAATCACTTCAATTGATCACTTCAAAGTTCATCTACTGCATTCCAATTTTGAAGAGTCATTCCAGTCTTGTACAATTCTCTCTAGGGAGGTCCAAACACTTAACTTGTCTCCCTAGGTTTCAATTCCTGTTTTAGAATATAGAGAATAAAAAATCTGTCAAAACAGCTCAATCCTGGCAGATTCAGAATAGGTAAGAAACAAAGGAGCCCAACTGCTTAATCTGGCCCGTGGAAGAATAAGGTGTTTGTAGATAGGAGCATAAAAAGAAAAATGAAATGCGGTCTACAAGTCTAAGTGCACCCAACCAAAAGAAGAAAAAATGTTAGGTAAGTAGGCTGGGTAGGTAGTTTTGAGGTTGCAGAATCTTGATTTCTAATCAATTCTATGTTTTCAAAGTATCATCTCTACTCAGGTCACAGTCATCAGGCAATTTCATAAGGAGGAGCTCAAGTCAGGCATGACTAACTTCCCTTTCTTCCTCTTCCCCCAAATAATTAACTAATCTCCCCAAAAAGAGGTCAAGATCTGCTTGATGTCTCCTAGTTTCATCATTCTCCTTGTCATTAACCTTGGTGAAGATCTACTTCACTCAAGGAGGATCTATACTTTCTCTATAAGGTTCTATCTCCCCTTTGAAGCCTAAGATCTCTGAAACTTAGTGCTTTCTTGTCATCTCCATATTAACTACTGATATTATTATTTAACTCCCTATATTTTCCCCATCCCATACTAAAAATATGTAAATAATCCCTTATGTAAATATCCCCTCCCCCTGGTTGAAAATAACCATAAGTACCCCCGGGAATTGCTCAGTGTATCTGAAACTTGGCAAGAACCCTCATGTTGCCCCTTCAAACCATCTTCTAATGCAATGGACTCCTTCCAAAGCATTAAATTCCTTTCTAGGTTATCAGACCCCTTCCGAGGCCTCAAATACTCTTCAAAAGCACATACTCACTCCTTCCGATCGCAATAAACCCTTGCTGATTGCCTGAACATTCTTCTGATCCTGGTGAACCCTCTCCAATGCAATTATCACAATCAGAGGTTGCAAGGGTATTATGGCTCGCTGTTGTTTCTTCCCAATGGACGCAATCGGCATATCGCAATATTCTATCATTCTCCTCCCTGTCAGTTTTGATGAAAGATTCTTAATTGCCTTTCATCCCTGACCATCATTCCATCCTTTCAGCAAATTGATAATTGTTTCATGTGTGGCTATCCCACTCCCCAATCCTCTTGTGACCAAGAAAACGCACCAGCAATCCTTAATCCAGGACTCCATGCCCAATGGTTTGAAACTTATCACACTTTACCTTACCTCTCTGCTGGGAATTTTCTACCTGGCATACACCTTCCATCCAAACAAAACAACAAAACCCCTGAACCCAACAACTAGCCTCAAATCATCATCAACAAATTTAAATCATTAAGAGAGAGCCCTCTCTGATTGCAGGTGGGCTAGAACCTGCAATCCAAAGATTGGTTTGTGGTAACCTTAGTCGTATCCCTACAGGAGCTTTGGGACAACCTGAGTGATAACATAATGGCGACTCCACTGGGGACTTCCTCAGATAATTTCACTAAACCAGTCTGCAGCTCCACAGAGGAAGAAACCGACCTTTGAAAGTCTCGGTCGACCTGTGTTTTTAGAAAAATTTCCCAAAAAAAAAATATAGATTAGAAGTTGGCTCCTAAAAATAAAACACATCATACACGATCAAACCCTTATCGTAATCGCCCAGTTGTTTTTGAAAATCTGAATTTAATCCCTAAGATCATTAGAAAACAAAAGCAACAAGAAGACCAAACTGCTGCGAGTCCTGAAACAGTTCAGCCAAGCGGTGTTCCAACCCCTATCAAAGTTCTATTTCGGTCAACCCCAAGTTCCCCTGGTTCATCACCCCCTTCCCCAAGCAGCTCTTCTACACCCCCATCCTATACCCCTACTACCGCTACCACTCCTTCTACCCCGGTTGTTCCTGTTATCCCAGTTGCCCCAGTTTTTTTGCTTATCCCCATTAACATGGCTAATAGATATGCGCCCTTACAATTGCCTGCTAATCCCGAGGCTATGCCTCAAGACTACCAGACAAAAATCACCTATTTTGATGGCACAAACTCCTGCACTGCCCTACAGCATACAAAGAAAATGCAAGATTACTTCAAGAGTTATGAAATTGATGATGACAGTGTGAGAATGAAGATTTTTGTCCAAAGTTTGACCGGTGATGTCAGAACCTGGTTTAGGGCGCTTACACCCAATTCCATATTAAACCCTGAAGCCTTATACCAGACATTTATTAACAGATGGGAGAAAAAGAAAGACCCCCTACACATACTATCTAAGTATGATACTATCAAAAGAGGACCAAAGGAAATGGTTTTGGATTACTGTGCAAGGTTTAATAATGTTTACAACATAATACCACAAAATTTAAGACCTCCACCTGATCTCGCTTTGTACAAATTCCCTGATGGCTTTGATGCTGAAATGGCATATCAGTTAAGGGAAAGAGCCCCTCAAAGCCTTGCAGAAATGCAAGATGTTGCTGTTAGTGTCGAGGCAAATCTAATTGCTAAAAGAAATAGAGCCAGAACTGAGAGAAGAACCACCTTCAATGAAGAACCCTCAGCCTTCGATCAGAAGCTAGATGCTATTATCAGTGGCATCCACAGGCTGGGAGACAGAGTAGACAATGTTGAGAGGAAAACTTCATGGGAAGGTCAACAACCCAATGCCATAAGGAATCCGAATTTCAGAAAAACTCAAAACACAAATGCTGGAAGGGCGAGTCCTGACCATGATATTAGGCCTCCTTTCCAAGAAAACTATGCGGAGGCATCTACATCCAGTGAGCCCACAGATGGGACTCATATGAACCTGATAGATTTGGAAAATGAACAGCAAATCTTTCTTGCTAAAGAGGACCGAGAATACCCTGATGTAAAACAATTTCACAGCAAGTCGGGAGAGTCTTTCGATTTCAAACAAGGCTATGATACTGTTGTGTACGAGTGTTACACTAAAATTTGTCACCATGACTATTGGCAGTTAGTATGGCTCCATCAACTGTCATACTATCCTCCTTGGCAAGTCTCATACCTCTGCTCTCCATGTCAAACTTCGAGAAAGAGAGAAAGTCTTTAAAAATCTATTTATCTCTGGGTATGCAGTTTCTCTCAACCTTACCTGCGTGTATGCAACCCAAGTTCACAATACCTGCGTACTTGTACGCTCTGTATGTAAAGGGGTGGGTGCGTACTCCTGTAAAGGTCAAAAGGCGCAAGTTTCATCTTAAAAAAGTTACTTGTGGTCATTTCTAGAGCATTCTAGAAGCTTGTTCGACATGTATTGAGCGCCTCCAGATGGTTCATGTATCCCTATGAAAGAGGAACTTATCCCATCAAGAGGGGAGCTATCCCATCCAAAGAGGGGCTTATCCCATTGATGGTGGACCTGATTAACTTCCTTTAGAGCACTATAAATACAGGCATTGAGCCAGGAGGAGGGAGGTTGAAAGTTGAATATTCCTAAGGGTAGACGCTGCTGAAATTAGAACTTCCTTGTAGAAGCTTGTGAGGAGAGATTCCCATCCTTTCTTGTTTCATTTGGAAGTGGGTGAGCTTATCAAAGTAAAGGAAAACTCTTGCTGGACCCTGGGAGGGACCTGCACAACACCAAGGCTCAGGTTGTAATGGTTTCCTTTGTTTCCTATTAATACAATAAGTCATGCGCAAAGAGTTATCTTGAGGACAAAAACACCTTCCTAGAAGCTTAAGGCTTTCTAGAGAAAAACAAGACAATTAAAACAATCATTCTATAAACATGCATTTACCATATAAGAAATCAAGTGTTTAGATCCTACCTGTAGTCCAACGTTGTTGTAGTAGTCCAGTCTCGTCGATCCGGATGACCTCCTCCTTCACTTCGAAACCTACATTCACTAACAATCAAACGATTAAATAGCACCTGAATATCTCATAAAATAAAACATATTCAACATACAGACCAAGGAGTATATGAAACAACTCATTAATAACAAATTGTTGAGAAGAATGTACTTATTTGTATTAATAGGAAACAAAAGAAACCATTACAACCTGAGCCTTGGTGTTGTGCAGGTCCCTCCCAGGGTCCAGCAAGAGTTTTCCTTTACTTTGATAAGCTCACCCACTTCAAAATGAAACAAGAAAGGATAGGAATCTGTCCTCACAAGTTTCTACAAGGAAGTCCTAATTTCAACAACATCTACCCTTAGGAATATTCAGCTTTTCAACCTCCCTCCTCCTGGCCCAATGCCTGTATTTATAGTTTTCTAGAGGAAGTTAATCAGGTCCACCATCAATGGGATAAGCTCCTCTTTGGATGGGGTAGCTCCCCTCTTGATGGGATAAGTTCCTCTTTCATAGGGATACATGAACCATCTGGAGGCGCTCAATACACGTCGAACAAGCTTCTAGAATGCTCTAGAAATGACCACAAGTAACTTTTTTAAGATGAAAATCACGCCTTTTGACCCTTACCGGGGTACGCACCCACCCCTTTACATACAGAGCGTACAAGTATGCAGGTATTGTGAACTTGGGTTGCGTACATGCAGGTAAGGTTGAGAGAAACTGCGTACCCAGAGATAAATAGATTTTTAAAGACTTTC
>APFE030566195.1:83143-100922 GCA_000404065.3 Pinus taeda | reverse complement strand
TCCTAAATTTCCTTCCGGACTAAGTTTTCCACTTCTTGGATGTTAGAGGGTGCTCGGGTAGTTGTGCCATGGGCTTCAATAAAAGAACAATTAAATTACACAATGTATGGGGGGGCAAGGGTTTCCTAGGTGCCGACATTTCATCCTCAATTACAACTTCCCTCTCAAGCTCGTCAACATTTATGGGCCCTACCATAACAGGGAATTGTTCTATGGTAGACTACTAGAAGCCGATTTTATGCAAACAAAAAATTTGATCATTAGGGGAGATTTAAATTTCTCTCTTGGGCTAGTGGAATCCTGGTGCAGCAGAGCCAAATTTTATCCCCTCTCAGCTTTTTTTAAATATTTTTTGGATTCCAACGACCTACTGAACATTATTTCAACTAAGCTTATGTTGACATGGAGGAACAGAAGGACGGGGGAGGAGGCTTTGGCTAGAAGGCTAGACCGCTTTATGATAAAGGCCCCTCTTCTATCCATATTGGATCTTTTTCACCTGTGGGTGGGTTCGGGAGGGATATCGGACCACTACCTGATTTTTTTGGAGATCAGGGATGACAATTTCAAACCCCAAGTGCCTTTTAAATTCAACTCAACATGCCTATCTGAAGCCGATTTCCAAAAAATAGTCACTAACTCTTGGACACATTGTAGGTCGGATGATCTTATCTCCCCGGCCTAGGTCATTGCAAAAAATTTGGCATGCTTAAAAACAAAAACCATTGATTGGGTGAAGGAAAAATACCGAAAGGACGGGGCCGATCTTCGAAGGATTGAACAAGACCTCAAATTATTGGAAGCCTCTAGGCTTACTAGTTTTTCATCGATAGAAATGAAGTCACAATTAAATCAGAAAAGATTAGACTATTGAGACAGAAAGAGGAGTCATGGTGTTTAAAAAGCATAGCATTATGGCTAAAAGATGGGGATGCGAATTCCAAGTTTTTCCAACAATATGCCCGAGGGACAAAGTCTATCAACACTATCTTGGAGCTACATGATCTAGAAGGCAGGGAGGAAAACACCTACAATCAGCTGGCAAATAAGGGTGTTCGTAAGTTTTCAAAAATATATAAGGCCCCAAGGGGTTCTACCCTCCTTGACATCATCCGCATTGTAGAGGCACTGCCTATATTTGTCAAGCCAGAAGAGGAGGAGGCCTTAATTTCACCAGTTTCACAGGGGGGAACTTGAAGTTGTGCTGAAATGTTTCAAAAAAGATAAAATCCTAGGGCTGGATGGGTGGCCGGTGGAATTCTATAGCACTTTCATTGAGCTTATTGGGCCGAATATTCTTAAGGCTATTGAGGATCGCAAAGTCACAGGAAGAATGTATGAGGGGTTCAATGCAACATTCTTCTCCCCCATCCCCAAAATTGACAAACCCCTTATATTTGATATTATCATCCTATCTCCCTCTGCAACAACATCTACAAAATCATATCCAAAACCATCTCCCTTCATGTTAAACCTATCCTCTCTAGGATGATCTCCAAGGAATAGTTTTATTTCCTCAATTCATCGTCAGACTCATGAAGTTATAGGGACTGCCTAGGAAGGCCTCCATTCGAACAAAAAACAGAACAAAAAGTTCATCATTCTAAATATTGACCTCTCAAAAGCCTTTGATCAGGCTAGTTGGTCCTACCTTTAGCTCATTCTCACATATAGTGACTTCCCCCACTCCTTTATCTCCTGGATTATGTGTTTCTTCTCTTCTGCCTCCTATAGTATCCTTATCAATGGTGCAACTTCTGGTTTTTTTCATGCTGAGCATGGTCTAAGACAGCGGTGTCCTCTCTCCCACCTCCTCTTTCTTCTAATCATGGAAGGTCTGAGGAGACTGATAAAAAATTCCCGTGAGACTGTTGACCTAGGGGGAGTCCAGATATCAGATATGACTACCCTCTCATATATTTTATTTGTTGATGATGTACTTATATTTATAAATGGTTCTTTTCATGACTCATATGTTTTCAAGAACATATTATCTCTCTTTTGCAAAGCAATAGGTATTGAACCAAATTATGGGAAATCCACAATCATCTTTGTGAACTGCCTCCAAAACGAGGAAAGGTACGCATCCCAACAATTTTCCTTTGTCAAACAAGAACTACATGCTGGCCTAAGATATATAGGCTTCAAACTAAAACCAAATGGTTATTGCATCGCTGAATAGGCCTCGCTCATTGTAAAAATCAAAAGTAGAATAAACATCTAGAAGTAACATTGGCTCTCCAGAGTGGGTAGGCTCACTCTGATAAAATCGGTGCTCGAGGCCATTCTGGTATACTCGATGACTCTTGCTTGGATCCCAAAAGGTATTCTAAATAGGATACAACAAATCTATTGTATATTCCTCTGGCGGGGTCAGAATACAAGGAGGAATTTTGCTTAGATCCGCTGGAATAGGATTGGGAAGCCTAAAAACCTCGGTGGTTGGTGTTTAAAAGACCTTCATTCCTTTGCAATGGCTCTCGCGGAAAAAAATGGGTTGCCATTTAATCAAGTCTGAAAGCCTTTGGCAAGTGGTAATTTATTTCAAATGCATCCATCACCTCTCAATTATGGATTGGATTCGCAATCCCAATATATCCTTTGTTGGTGCTTCCATCATCTGGAAGGAAATCTCCCAATATTTCAGTATTATCAAGAATGGGCTAGCATGGAAAATTGGAAATGGATCGCAGGTTCGTTTAGGCATGGATTCCTGGATTGGGTGTGGGAATGCCCATATCCTACCAAGGGCCCTTCGACAATTCTTCTTTGGGACAGGAATCATTAAGATTGCCCAAATTGTTGTTTCCGGTTACAACCTTTGGGTGCCTCAGCAATGGCTAGATCATAAAGAATTAAACATTCTTGACAGATGGTATTGGGTCTAGAATCATTTAATTGAGGCACTAGAGGAATCCAATATCAAGCTAACTGAGAAAGAGGATGAGCTCATCTAAGCCACTATCCCTCATGGGTGATACTCCCCAAAAGCAGGCTATGCGGCTCTTATGACAGCTTGGGAAAATGGCATAATTAGTTGGTGGTGGTGCCACCTTTCGAAACTAAAAGCCCCCATGAAAACTAAGTTGTTCATATGATGTATTCTCACAAAAAAAGCCCAAACTAAATTAAACCTCATGAAATGGTCTTTTCACAGTCCCTCTAGATGTTGTTTCTGCAAATCCAATGTTGAAGATACGAACCATCTCTTCTTCCTATGCCCGATTATGGCACAGTTTTGGTCCTATATAATTTCTTCCCTTAACTTAAAGAAAAATTGGTCCAGCCAAAATTTCGAGGAAGCATGGCACCGTTGGTGGTCTGAGGCTTACACTCAAAAAGACATAAACCTACCCCTGATTGTTTGTTGGGGCATTTGGATAAACAGGAACTGACTGATCTTCCAAGATGCTCCAATCAACTAGTTAACCACATGTACCAACTTTGTTTCCATTTTTAATATGATTCCAGACACCTTGAACAGTAAACCACCATGGGTCATCAATCGAAAACTCTTCTATTCTAGTTTCCTGTAGGGTTATTTTGATGGCTTTGCCCAAGCCGAGGATTGTGGGGGGGGATTTGCCCTTCACATCAATGAACATTTGTCTTTCAGAATCAAATTTGGTCTTGACAGGGGCACAAATAATTTGTTTTCAGCTTCACAGTTTAAAACACCTTCCCTTATTTGCGAGGGAACAAAATTGTCAAAAGATTCAAATCTTTGGGGATTCACAGCTTGTTATAAATTAGATAAATGACGCATATCATCGTCACTTGCACACACTCAATGATGTATTTACTCTAAAATCATAATTTGATTTTATTGTATGCTCTCATATATACAAGGAAAGGAATGAGATTGTTGATCGTCTATCCAAAGAGACCGCGCAGCTGAACTGGGCGTCAATGGTTAATTCAGGAATTCATAGATGGTGTTTTCTATTAGTTCTTCCACTGTCCATTCATTGACATGAATGAGAATAACTCAAAATGATCTTCCCAAATCATTCCATGTTTATTTTTGTTTGTGTCTTTATCAAATTTTTTTGTACATTGCTACGTATTTAGGTTATCTCTGTTGTTTATAATTTCTTCTATGCAACCTATGTTGTAATCTGTATATATGGGTTTGAACTCTTATGAACTGTTTCTACAGTGAATGCATCTCATACATGTTGAATGATACAACATGTAATTTCTTAATATAATTAATGAAAATTGTGCCTTTTTCCTTGAAAAAAAATATATATATATGAAAATTATCATTAAATAATAATTAATTTAAATTGAATTAATTACTTAATATTCCAAATACTTAATTTACAAAACATATGAATAAAATTAAATTGAAATTGAAATAAAAATTAAATTCACGTTCAATTCACTTTAAACAAAGTCCCTTTTACTTTTATAAAGCTTAGTCAAAATAATCAAAACACTCACTGAAAGTTTAATTCATTTTGCAACCATCCATAATTTTAAGTGAAACCAATAAAACTTAACAATTTAGTCACTTGCCACAATTAAAAATAATTAGGACCCAAAAAAAAAACAAAGAAGAACATTTTGAACAAATAGAGTATAAAATATTTTCATATAAAATGTACTATAAACCAAAAGTTAAATATACTGCAAAGTTTTATTTTAAATATAAATTGATTAACTATATTTTAAATATTTAATTTAATATATATATATTATATATAGTATAATACTTAACATTTTAGATCCATTGTCTAAATTATAATTTAATAAATATTTTCAAATTTAAAACAAAATTGATTTAGGATGCTTCCATGCAGTATTGTAAATGGATCCGATTTGGCCGAGAACTGTCAATAGTCGGGAGTGTCCAGAGAGACCATTCAAACAACAAATCTGACTTTCTACCTCATTGTCGGACCTGTCTTTCGACTTGCTTTCTGTAGGGACCACAAAAAAATATGTACATATAGCACCGTCCGAAAGACAATGTTTACAAGGAGGCAAATTGGTCGTGAAATTTCATATCATTGTCGAAAAGAAAATGCCGACCTCTAATCTCATAGTGAGCCCACAAAAAAAACATATATGTATAATTGGCCTCTTTATAGTTTATTATTTTATTTTTTCATAGTACATATTATTTGATAAAATTAATTCAAAATAATTTATTTGTTTATCAATGAAAAAAAAAATTGAATAAATTATACCTATAAGATAAAATTTAAAAGATGGAAACCCGTTATCCAATTCTTTAAAGAAAAAATGAAGTATTGAAGCTAGAGCTGAATAGGTCGGGGAGTGTTAGTAGTCAAGAGTGTCTAGAGAGACCATTCAAACCATAACGTTGACCAACGATCTCATAGTCAGGACTGACCTCCAACTTGCTTCTACAAAGGCCCACAACACAAACATACGTGTCTATAATTTATTTATTTATTTTTCACATAACATATTATTCAATAAGTGTAATTTAAAATACTTTATTCCTTTATCAATAAAGAAATAAATTCAACAAATTATTTTTATAAGACATTTAATATTTAATTTATAACATATTAATTCATGATAAACTTCATCATATACCTCATTTAAGTGGTTTATAAGAAATAATAGTAACAACAACAATGAACCTAGATTCTGAGCCGAATTGGCCACGCAGTGTTAGTATTCAGGACTGTCTAGAGATATCATTCAAACGACAATGTTGACCTCTTACCTGCTTTCAGTAGGGGCCACAAAATAAATATGTATATAGTTACATATCTTTACAACAACCACCTCCGACCTCATAGTCAGCTCGACCTTCATCTTGCTTCTACAAAGGCCCACAAAACAAACATAGTGTCTATAATTTATTATTTTTTTTTCCTATAACATATTATTTAATAAATAGAATTTAAAATACCTTATTCTTTTATTAATAAACAATATTAAATTATTTTTATAAGACATTTAAGATTTAATCTATAACATATCAATTCATGATAAACGTTATCATAGACCTCATTTAAGTCATTTATAATAAATAATAATAATAACATCAATGGACCTAGATTCTAAGTCAAATTGGTCGAGAAGTGTCTGCAGTCGAGAGTGTCTAGAGAGACCATTAAAATCACAATGCCGACCTTCGATCTCATAGTCAAGGCAGACCTCCAACTTGTTTTCAGCAAGAACCACAAAAGAAATATGTGTGTATAGTTACGTGTAACCTCATAGTCAACCTAACCTCCAACTTACTTCTACGAAGGCCCACAAAACAAACATACATGTCTATAATTTATTATTTTATTTTTTCACAAAACACATTATTTGATAAATATAATTTAAAATACTTTATTCTTTTATCAATAAACAAATAAATTCAACAATTTATTTTTGTAATATATTTAAGATTTAATTTATAACATATCAATTCATGATAAACTTTATCATAGACCTCATTTAAGTCGTTTATAAGAAATAATAATAATAACAACAATGAACCTAGATTATGAGCCAAATTGGTCGGGGAGTGTCTGTAGTCAGGAGTGTCTAGAGAGACCATTCAAATGACAATTTTGACCTCCGATCTCATAGTCGGGGCCAACCTTCGACTTGTTTCAGTAGGAGCCACAAAATAAATATGTGTATAGTTATGCATGTTTACAACAACCACCTATAACCTCTTACTCAGCCCCACCTTTGACTTGCTTCTATGAAGGCTCAAAAAAAAAACATATGTGTCTAATTTATTATTTTGTTTTTTCACATAAAATATTACTTAATAGAGGTTGATAATGGGGAGGAGCTCGAAACCCTAGCAATGGAGGAGGGTTTCAGTAGATAACGGTATGGTGACAGGTGAAGCCATGGCGTGGTACAGCACATACATGGAACATCATGGGGACGGTTGTCAAGAAGGTGAAGGAAGTTGGAGATTGATTTGGCCGCAACCTTTTTGTCTTGGGAAGGATGCAAAACAGGGCATTAGGGCGACCGAAGGATGGAGGAAAGGGTAAACGGATTCATGTTTTTTGTCTGCTGCGTTGCCGCATCTAACAACCTACACATGCCCACTAAATGAGAACATGCTTTCAGTTTCCAGGGAAACCTAAAAACTATTAACATTGGAAAGGGAGATGGTCAAACAAACGGATCTCATTGATTTGTATCTTTAGCCTGAGGATATATTGTCAGTTTGGGTGATGGAGGTCACGGAACAAAATATTTAGTGGTATATTTGTCCAGTTGGACTACCAAGAGGGAAGAGAGGAGGTTCGGGAGTGGATCGGAAATAGGGGAAAACATTTGGGCTTCAAGAGGAGAGTTTAGGCTGGACTAACCTCGGAAACTAGATAGGTCAGGAGCTGAAAGGGAGACAAGATAATTTTCTTCTTGAGATGGAGTGTGCGGTTGGAAGTGCAGAGGCTATCCAACTACGTAACAGTTTTCCTAGCCCACTTAAAGATTTCTATACTGGGGGTTTAGAAGATATCATCATTAGTTATGGATTCAAGGGTCGGGAAGGCCTGAAATCATTCTTTGCGGAAGATTTGGGTACAGCAGAGGTCAGGAAATGGTTTTGGTTGGACAGTACATTTGCATGCAAGAGCCCTCTGCATGTCAAAATAAGAGAAACCTTAAACCTTGAATTGAGCTTTGCTGTGGTCTTATCTGGTTTAATTAGATAGGGGAAGAACTTGAATGGTGAGTGGAAGGGCTCGAAAGTAGGGAGGGGGGGAAATTGTGATTTAGGGGTTTGTGGAGATCCTCTCTTTATTGAATATAGGGAGGGAATTTATGAGGCAAAGGGGTTTTAGGAAGAAGAAAGTTTTTACATTTATCAGGTGAATCGGTCCAATCTTAAGGAGGAGGGTTAGACATTCCCATAATTTTTAGGAAGGAGGGGCATTCTGAAATGCTCCAAGAAGCTAGCATCAATGCAGACGAGATCACATTGGGAGGTGGGAAAGGGGGGTGACACCGGCAGACAAGGAAAAAAAAAATTAATCAAGAAGAATGAGGAAGTTGCAAACATAGTCTTAGGGGTTGATATCCTGATTGACGAGGCCATGGAGGCTTCGGAGCTAACGTTGGTTTCTCAGGAAAAAGGTAAAAATACACTACATACTACACCCAGGAATTGACATCCAATAATTGGCAGGATACGTCAGACAAATCATTTGTGGTTTCATCCCTTGCCAAGGGCTGGTTCATGATCAAATTCACTAATAAATATGCTCTGGACTAGGTGTTAGTAATGAACTGGATTTTTGGGATACACCCAATACTTTTTAAAAAATGGAACCCACTGTTCGATGCCCAAAGAGAGAGGGTGGATTAAATTATGATGTGGGTCAGACTGCTTGGGATTCCTCCCTTTCTGTGGGTTGATTCAGTATTCAGGACATTAGGGAATCACCTGGATGAATTCTAGAAGTTAATATATCCTTCGTGCATACTGGAGAAAAAGGAATGGCTAGAATTTTGGTAAGCCTAAACCCTTGGGAAAGACTAACAGAGGAAATAAACCTGAAATATAGGGAATTGTCCTATACTTAAATGATCGACTATGAACAATTGTCATTTCGCTGTCACATATGTCACAAATATGGACATCTGGCAAGGGAATGTCCTCTCAGGTTCAGATGAAGAAGGTGGTAGAGAAAGGAAGGGGGAATGGAAGAAACACAAGGGGATAAAAACTTGAACATGGAAGTTCTGGTCACGGGAGGGGATTAGATGGATGTAGATAAGATGTAGGAGGATGCAATGGAAAGAATGGAACTTTAGGAGGAGGAGATCTCAATCAGAATTCAAGAGCATCAGGGGGAACCAGTTCAGCCAAAAACAATGGTGGAAGATGGAAGGGGTCAATCTCTCCAGCCAAAGGGTACGGCTCTGGAACCTATCCCCTATCTCAATTCTTCATTGTTATATTTGCTCAATTCATTTTCCAAGTCTGGTCCCCCCAAACTTATGAATTTAGATAGCCTTCATGTTAACAATGTAAACGAACAATTAGACAGTATCATTACCTCCATACCTAATTTACATCTGAATTGAAGCCCTGTAACATGTGAGGGGGTAGAAGTTCTGACTGTTGCCTTCTTCGTAAAAGCCCACTACAACCTTGGACCTTGTGATAAGAAACTACTCCCTTGGGAGGAAGTGGGGTGTTTGGGTATTCAGCCTATTCCTATCGGTCCTCGTAAAACTAGAGGCAGGAAAACAAACATTTCAAACGCCCAATAGAGAGCCAAAATTGATATTGTTTGTGACAAACAACTATCCATCTCAGGGATGCTTATAGCAACGTAGAACCCCCCATTGTTTCTCAATGATCATTATGTCTTTCAATTGTAGAGGATTAGCCAGTTCTCCTAAAAAACTAGCTCTGAAGGTGTTGATTAATAATTACAATCCTAATGTGTTATTGTTGCAAGAAACTTTGGGCTCTGGGGAGGATATTAGTAAAGCTTTACTGAAAATTTTTCGTGGATGGACTTTCCAGGCTTTGGATGCCAAAGGCAGATCTAGTGGATTGACAATCGAAGTGAAAGAGGGAAGGCTGAAGTTCCTTTCCTCGTGGGGAGTGGATCAGGCTCTAGAAGTAGTAGTTTACTCTTTGGAGTTGTGTACAAACCTTCTCATTCTAAACATATATGGACCTTTTCAGGATTGGGTATCATATTGGAACAACTTGTTCTCCAAGTCCTTTATGGGAAACCCAAACCTGGTGATTGGGGGTGATTTGAATTTTCCCCTAGATATATCTGAAACATGGGGTCCCTCAACACACATCGACCCACTATCTAATTTTTTATCAAACAAGATAAGTGATAAGAAGTTGATGGACATAAATCTGATAAATCCTAGACCTACTTGTAGGAATAGGAAAACAAGGGAAGCTAGGGTGGCTAAGAGGTTGGATCGCTTTCTCATGAGAGAAGAAGTGGTGGCCAAGCTCCTAGTATTTAGACACTAGGTAGGAGAAGGAGGAGACTCAGACCACCTATCAGTTTTGCTTGAAAAGGAAGGGCCAAATAAAAAGCCAGCATCCCCATTCAAATTCAATCCATCCTAGCTCAAGGAGGACTCTTTCAACAATTTATTTAAAACTACATGGAGGTCAGGGGCATCAAATTCAGGAGGGGGGGAAAATCCCTCTGGTTCATGGAAAATATGAAATGTTTAAAGAAGGCAACTATATAATGGGTCAAACTGAAGAAATCTAAAGAAGAAGAAAACCTAAAGTAGATAGGAGTAGAACTAGATCAACTAGAAAGCGTGGAAGAAGATGGATATGAGACCGAAGGTAAAAGGGATAGGATCAGAGTGTTGGAGTTAAAGCAAAGAAATATACTAGAAATTAGATAAGAAGAGTGGTGGTTAAAAAGTAGCACAATTTGGCTAAGTGCAGGTGATGAAAACTCAAAGTTTTTCCAAAATTATGCAAAAGGTAGGAAAATCTCAAATACTATTTGGTCCTTAAAATCAGAGGATGGAATGTAGGCCAAATATTGTGAGGAATTGTCTCTGTTAGGGAGAGGTCACTTCAAAAAAACTCTTCAAAGCTCCCTCAGAAGTATCAATTGCTGAGGTGGTCAGGACAACTCAAATTTTCCCAAGGTACCAAGAGGAGGAGGATAATGAAACTATCATGGGGGAAGTAACTAAAGGGGAAGTTGAAGGAATATTAAGGTCAATGCAAAAGGATAAGAGTCTAGGCATGGATGGCTGGACAATGGAGTTCTTTCAACACTTTTTTGAGTCCTTGGGGAATGAACTGACTGAGATAGTCGAAGAATCTAGGGTAAAAGGGTCGATCTATGAGCCTTTCATGAGGACCCTTTGTCTTATGAGGATTTCAGGCCAATATTATTATGTAACTACATCTACAAAATAATTTCAAAAGTAATTGCAGTCAGATTGAAACCAATCCTTTCAAGGAAAATTTCAAAATGACAATTCAGGTTCCTTGATGGTAGACAGATTCATGAAGCAATAGGAGTGGCTCAGGAAACCATTTTTTATGCTCCTATACCAATAGGTGTCATATTTCATGATTGACTTGATGAGCTCTATAATATGTTCATACCTTTTCTTGTTGCAAAGGTTTTCCATATTGTCAAAAAATCAAAAAAATTAAAAAATGTAAAGAGGGTATACCCTAAGAGAAAAATCAAAGGGTAAAAAGAATAAAATGGTCAAAAAAGTGAAAGAAATGAACCCCAAACAAAAATAGACTAGGAAAGTGTGCAAGTCTAAATGCCACTACTTTTTCATTTTCTGTAATAAGAAATTGTGGTTAGATTGTTAACTCATGCCACAATTGATGAATAGTCAAGCAGCTTAAGCTTGGCTAGCTCATGTTTGAATTTCATGTTTTTGAGATAGAGAATAAATATCTGACCAAACAATGTAATGTTGGCAGATAAGTAGATAGGTAGAGTAAATAAAAGGAGATCAAGAGTTTAATCTGAGCCCTTGGATGTAATGAGTGTAGACTTAGGTAGGCTTGCCATGTAAAGGAAAAGGATGATTTGATAAGGGTTTGCCGATCTAATTGCACCCAAATAAAGAAGAAAAAAATGTTAGGTTAAAGTAAGTAGGGTAGGTAGATGATGTTGCAGAATGATATTTGTGATGAAAAATGTTTCTAAATGTGTTAACTTCTACTTTTATCACAAGTACAAGGCAGACATTACACTTGATGCAGTTCAAGCAAGACAAGGTCAAATAATTAACCTCCATTCACATTTTTCCCCTAAATATTTCACTAATTTCCCCTAAAGTATTAAGGTCTTTGAAAATCAAAGGGGCTTAGAGCATTTCTCTGAATTTTGGAGGGACTAGACCCTTGGCCCAATGATTTAAGAGCCTAAGTACTTAGAAACATCCATTAATCATTTATTTCATTTCATAAAAAATTTCTTGAGTAAATTCCTACTTTACTTAGGAAAGTACATAATATCACCAGAAAAACCCCTCTTCCCATTTTAGCGTAAGTTTTAATGTAAATTTTTAACATTCACTTAGCGCTCACTCTCATTTTATTTCATATTAACTTTTAACTACTATTATATAAATCCTGAAAAAACATTAACCCATTCCTGTATTATTTAACTATACAAATCCCCAACATTTTATATATATCCCGCCCCAGTTGAATACAACCATAATCATGTTTTAGTGGAGGATTAACAAGTTAATCTGTAATTCATTAAGAGCCTTAATTCCCCGCCACACTATATGGGATTAATTAGCCCTCTAGGTTAATTAATAACCACCCCCGACCAATCATATTGACCTTGATATGTTTAAAACATTGTTAATTACATCGGGCCCGCCACAAATAAAGTGTCGTCAACTCCAACGCATGTCCGTCGTCCGATCACTCCCTTTTCATCCAACGGTTGACGATGATATTGAGCTTTAACTCATGATCACCAGGCAATTTTTTGCCCGTACCCTTGCCACGCGTTGCATAGTCTATATGCTCGCTCGCCCCCAGCCTCAAAAGTGGTGTGACACAAACCACTTACCGCCCTCCACATAACGACAAAACATCACATCCCGCTTACGTCATAAGCCCGATAAATTCAAAAAAGACCAGCCAACCTTAGTTTTGTTAAATAAAACAAAAAAAACGTCATTTTCACTGTCATTCCCTACAAATTGTGCTCCCATGCAAAATAACGTATGAGTTGATTGTTCGAGCTTTCAGACCACCACCTGGTTAAGAACCTTGCAGCGACGCCGCCCAGAACCTGTCATCCTTACATCTTGGCACTGTTCACCGTCTTGATAACAGGTATTTATCCAAGCTGCACTAAAACCCTGTAATTTTTGTTTTTTACTTAAAATTCTACAATAAACGGCCAAATTCAGGTCCATTCCATGTTTGTGTTGGCCATACAAAGCTCCCAACCTACTATCTTGCCTATTTTTCACAGAATTTCCCCCAATTCCATTTTTGAATCCACAAGAACCAAAAATGGAAACCCCCATAGCCATGAATGTCGCACCCATGAACGCTCCTCACAAAGACTTATATTATCTTCCTCTGGCTGATAAATACTTTCAGATAAAAGACTTATCTGGTGGTAGTAACCATCTTAATATCTTCTGCCAAATCAGAGATAGTTATTTGAATAAATCTGACATTTTTGGACTATGGGAATCTAACTTTCCCATGTATTTCCTTTTTCCTAGACATAATTCATCAATGATGTGCTAATTATGATCCCAACGAGAGAGCTATTATGTCCCCATTCCAAACTTTCCTCTTTCGTATAACTGCTCAATCCATCTATGAAATGATACAATTCCATTCCAGTCAGCCCCTCACCCCTCTTTCCATGGCATATTTACTTGAAAAATCCCTTGAATTATCTCAATAAAAAATAAACCGCATTGCTCAAACCTTCAGGCTACCAAACTACCAGCCCAAAGGTCCACCTCCTTATATGTAAACTTGCTTCACTGAAACTAGAAGACTCATTGTTGATATGATATCCCTGATCATGGGATTTAACTCCAGTAAATATGTTGATGATATTACCCTAGTGTTACTATCAATCTTCACTCCAAGACAGCCCCCTGTTGTCAGATATGACTATGCTTCTTATATAGCCAACAGAATCCATGACCAGTTCTTGAATTTGGAAAGGAAAGGAGTTTTCAAATATACCTCTTTCATATACCACCTCATGTTATACTATCAGTCAGATAACTTTCCATTCCCTGTCAAGAATATGGACACCAAAGGAAATCTTAGATCTGTCATCTTTTGGAGTTCAATCTTTCACAATAGCATTGAGTCCCCTTACACTTATAATGAGTTCATTGACTTATTTGTACATCTAGCAACCTCTCTATTGATAGGAGTTTCCCCTCCTAGGATCAATGGTGACATGAAGAAAATTCTCCAGCTCTCAAAGCAATACTAGATAGGTGATTGGTACCTATACAAAAATCACAGATAAATCAGGATGTATGGGTGTGAACTTTGTCCTTTTAAGTTACCCAAGTATGTTCCCATGAGATTGTTTGCCTTGGTGTATTTCAGGCAAATCATAAATGTAGATTTAGTTCATTTTTGTGGTGCCAAGAAAAAATCTCAGTTTAGAATCAAAAACCAAATAGGCCCTTTTGTCATCAATAATAGGGATGCATGGAAAGAAGCTGAAATAATTTTAGAAGATCACCTTAGACTACGAAAGAGTTTTAGGTGGGTATCATATGACCCCAACAGTTTTATATGTGGCAGAAGGACAAAGAACAGATTATCCCCTTATATTCATCATAGGATCCCAGAAATTGAGTAGTTTGCAAACTTGGATGAATGGATAGAGGGAACCCTAGTTGAAGAGGTTAGTGAGTAGGTCAATATGGAAAATGCTATGAGAGATCTTGAGAAAACCCTTGACATGGATTTTTTTTGGGTAGGTACCATTCAAATTGTCTCAAAAATCAGCAATTGGCACATCCACTACTGGAACTTCTCAACAGGCCCCGCAGGAAGCCAACATACCAGCCACAGGAACATCCAAAGGCAAGGAAATAGAGACCACAGAATAGCCTATAATGACAGATCAACCTAGAATTTCCAAAGAGCAGGGTCAAGTGCCAACTCCTCCAGCCCAAACTAATGTAACAAAAAGTCCAACTTTGCAAACTCCTCTAAATGAGGAAAGAAATAAAAAGAGGGACAGAAAAACTACTACCCCTACCAGTGGACCTACAGGACAGCCTGGAGCAAAGAGGCAAAGACTCAACCCTCTATCAAAAGAGGAAATAATTGAAGAAACTGTAGACAGACAGAGAGAAGAAAGAGCTAGCCAACAAACTTTGGAAGGAACATCCACTAGCTCACATATGCAAGAGCTAGAAAGACAACATAGTGCAGAAGTGTCATCCCTCAAGCCACAAAGCAAAGAGGCCTCAAATATTAAGAAAAAATTCACTGAAATAAAGGCCAAGAATGACCCTAGTAAGGATTCAAATGTACAATCAATATTTAAAAATGCCCCCCACAAATCAGCAAAGGTTAATGTTAGCCTATGACATTAAAGAGGGAAAGATGATAATGAGTTACTTCAAGCCAAAGGTGCAACAAACTCATTCAGTAGCAGATTACATTAGAAAAAATTTGGAGGTCTTTGCTAAATATATTCATCCTATGGACCAGATTGAACTTCACAAGCAGACTGGGGAAATGGTCTATTCCACATTGGCTGGCAAAGCAATGATGGCCCACAAGCTGCAAGATTCCTTGGACAACGCATCTGCTCAACTGCACTTCGAGAAAGCCTCTTCTCTGGCCAAAGATAATAGAATAAAATCATTAGAAGAAATTATCATCAGTTTGGGACATGATCCCAAAGATGCTAAAGGCATAGAATCACTAATCAAGAAGAAATAAGAAGACATTGCTGCCCTAAGGAAACAACTAAAGCTGCCTCCTTCAAGGCACCCACAAACTGCTGAGGTTATTAAATATAAATATGAAGAAGAAATGATGGACCTACTCTTGAAACTAAATGAAAGATTGAATGACACAGAGCAGGCTTTAGAAAATGCACTAAAGGACAAGCAGGGATAGTCGACCTCTCAGCCTCCTGAAGTAATTCCCATAGTCTCAACAATAGTCCCATCTACATTTGGGATAGTCTTAGCTCCAAAAGTCCCAACAGCCATAGTAGAGGTGATCACAGGCACAGTTGCAGCAGGAACAGCACCAGGTAGCAACACCAATTTGAGTACAGAAGAGTTGATCAAGGCAATGGAAGACTTGAGGCTACAGGTGTCAGAATTAAAATAGGTAAAAGAACAGTTGGCTAAAATGGAAACAGATTTTAATATCTCTAAGATAAATGTTGTGGAAAAAACAAGGGAGATCAAAGCTTTAGAAAATAAAGTAAAAACATTAGAAAAGGATCTCACTTTCGAAAAACCCCTGGCAGAGATCAAGAAAATCCTTTGGGCTAACATCATTCAATCTATAAATGATGTGTGGCCGTCTATCCAAGTGATCTATGAATAGATTGATTTAGTGAAAGTAGCATAGGGGGCAATTCAACAGACGAAAGCACAATTAGGTAAAATGCCAGATGAAGCCAACAGGCTTATACATTTTTTGAATAACAGAAATAAAGAAAAACTAGAAGAACTTAGCATCTTAGACAAGACAGACACCATTTTGGAAATCAAAAGGGTTCTAACCAAGAGAACTTTGATGCAGAACTTAGAGAGAAGATGCCAAGATATGCAAGTGGAAATTAATTCTTTTACGGAGAAGTTCACAATTTTGTAGAATAAAGGGCTACCAAGTCCTTTGGTCATGAATGACAGATTAATGAAGCATATTGATTATGTAGACAAGTTGAATAAGTATGTTGGCAATCAAGCAAGCTCATCAACAAGTGCATCAGGAATAAAAGCACTCCCCACAGGCCGAGTTCTCTATGATAGCTTAGAGAACTTATTCTATATTGAGCATGAGGTAAAGCACTTGTTCACAATCCAGCCTAACTTTTTCAGATATACAGAGACTAATGAGACTCTGAGGAAACTTCAGAAGCACAAATTGCCAGAGCAAAAATGGTGGGAAGACATGTTAGAGATTTTGTAAATTTATCTTCGGTATATGTAAATTTTGGGCTATTTACCACAGTAAGATGAACAAAGGTGAACAGGGATCAAAACAGGTCGAAGTGTATCAGGACAGGCAAAGAGTATCAGTCAAAACAAGGCATCCAGCATAGAGTTACTATAGAAGACAGCAGCAAGCCAAATTCTAGGGCCTGCCTCCAGCACACTCAGCACAAATAGGAACAGCACAACATCAGTTTACCTTTCTCCTATCTTCAAGACTAGTTGTCTCCATTTTCTTGTAAAAAATGATTAGTCATCACTAGAATATATCTCACTCTGTTATGAGATATTTTGTGTAAAATATTTTGTATAAATACCCCCTAAATTGGAGTATTGAGGGTGGATTCATATACATTGTTGTAATATTGGTTTTTTGGAATAAAGTGTTAATTGGATCAAATTTTCCTATGGCTTGCTGAATAAAGAATTGAGGTAAAGGACTTTCCACAGATTTCTTGAATCAAACACTGGATCAATAAGTAATCTATACCTTGTGTTTTAAAGTTTTCCTTGTTTCTTATATCATCTTTGTTCATATCTGAATGATAAACAAAAAGCAGTAATTCAGAATATGCTTGATTGCACTCTGTCTCCAAACGTTATTATTCTCTATGTTTTCCTTTGAATTAGAATAAACAGTGAAACCTTAATTGCTCCTGTTTTCTAGTTCTTTCACTTTGATTATTAATTAAAGAATAATTAACTGCTCTTTATTAGTAATCAATTCAAGCTCTTTTTTTCAAATAGGTTGAAGGATTCTTAACTGCTCTTCACCCCTTTTGAAACCAGTCCATTTATTCCAAATCTTTGTTTGTTCCTTGTTGGACCATATTGCTCTGTAAAACCATCTTTTGTTAAGAAACCTAATCCAGTGAAGCCATTTTCCTTCATTCCATTAGCCCAATGGCCTAAACTACTCAGTCTTGCCCCTCTGCTATTGAATCTCACCACCCAAACTCAAACAAAACTCCTAAACCTCATCACTAGCATAATATTTTTCAAAACAAAGCTAGATCATAAAGAGAGATCCCTCTCTGGGTACAGATTGACTAGAATCTGTGTCTAAAAGATTGGTTTGTGGTTACCTCGGCCTCCTTTCCCTTTTCTTACAACTTCTGGGAAAACCTGAGTGATAACACCATTCACA
>APFE030566195.1:62865-79870 GCA_000404065.3 Pinus taeda | reverse complement strand
TATCTAATAGTTTAAGCTAACAAATCCAAAATCTATGTACAAATTAAAACAAAATTATGATTAAAATTCTTACAATATACAAACCTATCATCCCTTGTCTAAAGAATAAAACAATTTGAATATGGTTCATAAATTACAAAAGCCAAAAACAACTAACTTAAACTTCAGTTGTAACTTCAATACCACTCGAACCTCATCCTTTGCCAAGATGGCTCAGAGCTCAAGATTTTCCTTATGATTCTTCTCTAAAGAGATGTCTACTTCCTAACCATGAAGACAGTCTTGACCTCAACTACGGGGTTCCTCTGACTCCAAAGAAACCAAAAAAACTGAAATGGAGACAGATGCCTCTATTCTAAATTTGATTTTTTTTAAACGTGCTCTTAAAGAAATGGTTGAAACATTTCCCTCTATGCATAAAATTTAGGTAGAATGTACATTACAACATCCCACACTTGGAAACTCGGAATACTAGTAACATTGGTCTCAAAATTTCTCTAATATCGTTGAAACTTGAATTTTGTCATCAACTCTTTTATGTTTTTTTCTCTAGTTGGCAACTATCTGAGTTTGTAGTCTCTCGTCACTTAAAGTATAACTTTTATTCCAATAAATTTAGTGTTTTGAAAAATAAATTAATAAATACTATGTGCCCTATGACAATTGATTGAATGTAATAGGCATATAAAAACTCGCATACACGAGTCTCCTAAAATGAAAACGTGCATCAACTTCTGACATCGCAATGCATCGCACATGACTGAGGTTGGAATTATCTTCTTCCCAAGCTAGATGTTTATGTTAATAGAAATTGGACCCCTCGGCTATCTAAACCAACACGACGTGCAGTCGAAACCACCACCTTGCTCACGAGCCTTCTGAAAATGCAAAGATCCCTATACTCCCGACTTCACGAATTTTAGAGTAAATTCTAGGAAATCTTGGTCATAACCGCTACAAAAAATCATGGAATCGAGGTTGGCACCTTGCCCACAAGACTTTCACAAATGCAAAGATGGGCTGACCTCTGACCTATATTTGGTTATTCAATATTGGTTTATTCCTACAACATTACATATAAACCAATGAAACTTTAGAGGGAAATGTATTCAACACTTATGATACATTAAACTAGAGTTTGCTGACAGAGAGAACTAAAAAACTTACTAGGTTTCCACCGCTAGAATCCAGCAATCTACTTACCCAAACAACTCTTATGCTCTAAATCCTAAACCCTTACTTGTAAATTATGCAAAATAACGAACATTTAGAACTCCAAATTATGCACAATGACCATTAAACGATAAAATAATGTTCATACATTTACCTGTCAAATTGTCATTGAGGAGGTTGGAAAACCTGTGTCCTGCCACATTGCCAAACAACTTCATCATTCCACACAAAATTCTTACTACTCGTACCCACCAAAAGAAAAGAAAAAAAAACAAAACAAAAACACAAACTAAAACAAAAACAAAAACAAAAACAAAAACAAAAAAACAAAACAAAACAAAACAAAAAACAAGCAAAAACAAAAACAAACAAACAAAACAAAACCAACAAAAACAAAACAAACAAACAAAACAAAACAAAAAAACAAACAAACAAACAAAAAGAAAAACAAAAAAGAAAAAAAACAAAACAAAACAAAACAAAAACAAACAAATAAAAACAAAAAAACTCGTGTGGTAACAAGGAAAACCTTACAACGAGAAGTAATGTCGCACAAAAAATACAGGCATAGAAACAGGAAATCCAGCCTCATTAAGTGCCACAACAGTGACCAAGAAAAAATTAAAACAACCACATTGAATAGCTAAATTCGTTTCTCGATGATCCCTCAACCATAATAATTAATTCTCCACCAGCACACTTAAAACAAAATTAACACCACCAAAGCTCAAAGTAGCCTAAGTTAACTCTCAGCTGAATGAAGGACCAGCCTTCCCTATACCTACATTGTTAAATCTAATCTCCCATGCAGGGCACCATGACATCGACCCTTGAAATCTGAAGTCAGGGATGCGGCGATGCACTAACGTCATGAAAAAAATTCAACCAAAAGCCTAATGCTAACTATGGAAATTTGAAAATTTGCGCTAGTACGAACAAACTAATAGCTTGGAACCGATCATAGATGTCATGTGTAAGCAGTGACATAATAATACTATTCCTTGCCATGTGAAAAAATTACATTTCTTCCTTGTACTAAAAAGTAAATTATATTTTTTTACTCATTATATTTCTTCCTCATAATAAAAGCTAATTTATTCTTTTTTACTTTTGCTTACTTTATATCTCTATTTAAAGGTATATAAGATTAAGGTGTAAATTGAAGTATTGTAATTGTGACCTACATTAATTTCTTTTGTTATTATTATTTTTTAATTTTTAATTTATATTGAATTTTCACTATTTTTAATGTAATGTACGTCTAACATCTCTCCTATACTAAGTTGTAAGTTTCCTCTTGGTGCAATTAATTTTGATTTACTTAACTTTTAAAAATCTATTTCTGTAAAATTTAATTTATTACTAAAGTTATGATCTTATAAAGTAATATATTACTAATTTATGATATTTTTAAGAATTTAATTTAATATTTATAACAAATCTTACCAATTTAAAGTAGAAATTTCTCTCTCCAAATATGACGATCAAGAAATGTAAAATAAGGCTAGTGAAGATACTTGTAGTTAGGGATTTGCTCTATTTGAAGTTCCCCCTTAAAGAGGCAAGTGAAATTTTTTCTAGTAATAAAGATATAACATTTTTGTGCTATTTTGGTTCTTTATTTTCTATTTTATGTTTAAATTTAACTCTTTTTAATAATAGATATGAGTTAAATAATACAAAAAATGATGATATATTAAATTTAAACTTATGCCAAATAATATATTTGATTATTTTCTTATGAACAACTCAAAATATTATTTTTTCCACATACTTATCACGTGATAGTCACTAAAATTCATATTTTCACATTTCTCGTAACTAATATTACAACATGTTCACAATGATAAAGACATGTCTACTTTAAATAATTTGGTTATAAATACATAAAAATAGATATTTAGTTTACATCATCTAAATAGGAAACAAAAATGCATCACCAAGTCTATTTGAAAGTCAAACAAATGCCTCTTCATCACCATCACAAATGTGATGCACTTAATATGCTCCTCTCACACCAATGTGATCATATTTACAAAATGCACCGCAAAAGTAATATTTGAAAATATAGTTATAGCTTGGTGTGTTTGATAACATGAACGTTATGGCTTGTGTAAATATGTTATACGTGTGTGCCGGTGCACAAGTGTGACACATTGCTATGAAATTTTAAATTTGTGAACCAACTGGGGTGTGTCATACATATCTACGCACCGATTCTAGTGTGGTTGTGTTTTACAATGCACTAGAACCGATGCATGACTGTGTTTTTGGCACATTATTGATTAAATTGAAAGTTATGTTATTAATAAATACATTTTTCTAATAAAAAAAATGTATTTTATGTATGAGGATGATGTATTTTATATGTCAATCATGTAGCAAAAACATCAACAGAGGGAGCAGGAGAAGAAGTAGGAGTGAATGGCGGACCCATACAATATGGTCCGACCATAGGAGGCCAAAGAGAGGGAGAACACTTAATTGTTGTCCTACAATACACACTCTAGGTGGCTTACCTCGATTGTAGAGGTCCCTATTACAAACCACCACGGTGCCATGGATTTCATAAATGGAACTTTGAAAATTTTATACTTTGTTAAACTTTGTCAGTTCAAATGGTAAAATAAGAGTGAAATTAAAAGACAATGGTACAGAAAAAAGATATTATATTAGGGTTTCATGGTTCTTATCAGTCGCACACCAAATACCGTGAAATATTACAGGCATTCCTTTCACTCCATTGTCATATTGTACAGTTGATATCCTTCAAATCGATGACGTGATGTATATGGATTAGGCTCGTGACTTTCAATGACATGATGTATGTGGCTTGGCCTCGTGAACTTCAATGATCATTCTTGGAAGGATAGATTTTAATAATATATCACATGCAACACCTTATTATGTAGCCTTATCACTTATTACTACCAGACATATAAAGACATGTCTACTTTAAATAATTTATTTCTAATGGTTAAGAGCATGTGTTTCCTCCTAAGAGGTCACAAGTTCAAAACCAGAGGGGGGTAGAATATGTATGCCTTCGTAAACTTAACAATCAAATCGTTGCACGGAGGTGGGTCCCTTGTCCCACAAACAAGGGGGTATCATACACCAATTTGGTGTCTGGCTTGGCCATGACCTTAAAATTGGATAATAATAATAATAATAAATACATAAAAATATATATTTATTTTACATAACCTAAATAGGAAAGAAAAATGCATCACCAACTCTATTTTAAAGTCAAACAAATTCCTCTTAATCACCGTCACATTATTTATCATTTAATTCATAGCCATAAAATATTTATTAATTCAGCTTTTATTTATAATTACCATTGAAAAGAAAATTCAAAATTGTTCCATCATTCATTGTTAAAGTCCTCATAGAGTTATCAGTACACGATGATTTATATTGATTTTGAACTAAACAAGAAGAAAAAACATGTGACTAAACAAATAAGTATCAAAATCGAGACTAACTCTTCAACGTTATTTCTAAATTCACTATTTTGTTCTCATTTTCCTATTTGAGAAGGGTTGTGACCTTGACTCTTTATTATCATAGATAATGTACACAATTGGAAATACTTAGTTTTAAGTACTTTAAAAATGTTTCCATTGCAAAAAAATGTGTAAAAACATTTGTGAATATTACCAATTATATTATAAAATGCCAACAAGGTGAATAAAAAAATAACATAATTAGTGGAATAAAGAAAACAAAAACATACACCAATAGTATAAATGATGAAATAACACAAGTACATATCACTCTCCATTGTCATCACCATGATTATCTTCCTTTCTTAGCATGATAAAACTATTTTTCTCAAAAATATGTTTTGATCTAGGGTTGTGCCTTAATACGAACCACCAATCCCTATCCAACACATCTGGATTAAAAAAAAACTTGGTTGCAGTGTTTGGGAAAACATAAGGCTCCCTAGCTTCATGGAATATCTTTATAGAGTTGAAAGATATCTGCCCACTATCGTGATCTTCCTTTACATTATTCTGATCAAAGGTGTCCCACCACTTGCCACTAAAAATAACACTTTAGAACAAATAGAAGTCCACTTGAATGATCTCTTGTAACTTTCCAACATAACCTAATATCCCTTGCATTAGGTTTTGATAGTGGTTGCTAGCACGTCTATATTGGTTGAACCCAAATTCCACTCCACAGTCTTGTGTCATGCATCCATAGATGGGAATAAATACACCTGTAAAAAAAGTGACAAAATCACAGTGTCATGTGTCTAATAACCTGAACATCATTAAAAATATAAAATATATATATGTTAGAATGCAAAAGCATAGCATGAAGTTAAAAATGTATAGAAAAAGATTACAAATACCGAGTTTTTGCACCCAATCCATATGGTTAGTGCATCCTCTTCAACACACAGGTAATGACCAGATGCACTATATTTCTCTCTAGCTTGATCAACAACACAACTATTAGGGCATGTCATTGGCATATTTTCTTTTAACTGATCGCGATAAGGCAAACTTCTACCATTCAACCGTTTGAATTATTTCCTATCACAATCCCATTTCCTCCTCTTCTCTTAGTATAATGTGACCCATGGTTGTGTCGCTTCCATATTGTAAAGAATGACTTTGTTGATGGATTCAATTTATGAATTCATTGATGAAATAAAGCCAACATATATATTATATATATATATATATATATATATATATATATATTATATATATAAGATCAAAATATGCACTAATATTAAGTTAAGTGTGAATGGTTATTGTGTAGTAGTTTGACAAATGATAAGCTTGCACTTACTCTTTATCATGTGCCTCTTTCCAATCGTTTCAAGAAGCTCCCCTTCTCTTTTATCTTCATCCCTTTGCTCATCCAAAATTTCCCACCTGGTGTGTTGTTGATTTTCTTTATGTACTCACTAGCATAATAAAAAGACTCATACGATATGTACCCCTCTTTCATAGATCCCTAGGGTTTTCCCCTTTGTTGAAAAAACCTTTCAATTTTTTCATTTTCCTCTCTAAGAAGAACATCCAACGACAAGAAACTACCCCAACTAATTCAACCTCATCTAATAAGTGAATTAGAAGATGAACCTGCATGACCATGAAACTCATCGCCAATTCTTTCTCAAACATACAAACAATCTCAGCTATCCCTTGACGCCATCGTGGAATGCTAGCCATATGAATCTCCTTTAATGTTTTCCAACTTACAAATGCAGATAATTTAGATATGGCATGTTGTGGGTCTTGGGGGAAGTCATGGTTCACACACCCACGCACGAGCAGAGGATAATGAAACTGCATAGTAAATAGTACATTATACAAAAATTAATTATAAAATATCTCATATAATAATAATAATAAAATCATGTTTTTTACATAAGTACTCTTAAAAAGTTAAAATGGTCATGCTATTTCAACCCCGACAAACAGTCTTCCACAGTGAAGCAGTGTCATAGTGAATACCATATAAAGAAGGTACCCTCACACTCATTATAACTTCATTTTCCAAAGAAAGATCATATTTATTTAAAATCCATGGGACAATACCTTCTTTGAAAGACCATGAGGTACCAACCTCTCCTCTAGTTTCTTGTCCTGGACAATGTTTCTTTTTAGTTTTAAAGAAATATATATCTCCTAACAAATAATGTGTCACTTTCTTTCGATGATATGTGCCTCCATAAAGAAGATGAAACATTTTTAAATATAAGCATGGGATCTAGTAAGTGGGAAATCTTATGATGCTCCCAATATGGGAGCTCATAAAAGATAGATTTCCTTTTCATCCCAATGGGAAATTTTTCAACGTGGTGTCTAAGAATTTTGGATCATCAAACATAGGCTCCCCATTTGAATCAAGCATTTCTACAAACTCCTTCTCCTTCTCTCTCTCATATGTTCTAATCCATTTGACTAGTGTCATTCTCATAGGCCTTTGGTTTCTCTCTAGTTTACCATTGAAAGTAGATGCTGCTTTTTTGTAAAGGTGTTCTTATGGGAGGAATACCCTGGGGCAGTCATACACTAGCTTTCGTAGGTGTTTGGACCACCTTCAGAGAAGGTCCACAAAATTTACATCCATGATGCCCTTTTGTCACAAGACCTGCGAAATTATTGTATACAATCCAGCACATTAGCAACCATGAATATCTGAACAATTGCAGCGAATTAAATTAATATGCAAAACAATATTGTTACATATACAAACAAATCAATAAAAATTTAATTTAACAGAGAAAACTCCTAAGCCTAGATAATAATGTATGGTGTAAGCACATATTCCATACAACGTAAAACTTCTTTCCATTGCAATGGGTCCTTATACATCATACACATGTATCGCTTCACATAATTCCTTCAATTCATCTACTAATGGTTGTAAGTAGACATTCATATTCTTCACTTGTCTTCTACAAGGGACTATGAGAGCCAACGTAAGATGTTCATTCTTCATGGACAACCATGGGGAGATATTGTTATTGATCACTACTACAAGCCCAATAGAATAGTTGGGGTTTTAGAGGGACTATGGGTTGATGCCATCCATGGCTATGTTGAGTTGTAGACTTTGTATTTCATCCTCGAATTTTTCAGGCCATGTGTCCTCTATATGCTTCATGGTTGTTGAATCTGTTGGTATTCACATAACTCTTGACTCACTTTTGTATGAGGCATGCCATCCCTGCAACATAGTTGATTCTTTGCAACAAAAGAGTCTTTAAATCCTTGGGATTATCGACATGTGCCTCAATATCTTATGAGGAGAACCATGTGATTTACTCTCTTTTTTTAACTACAGTACCTATCATGCCCACATTTTGAACATATCTATTTATCTGCATATTCTCCTCTATATAGAATACAATCATTCAGACATGCATGATATTATATATGCTCAACACCCACCATTTTCAACAATTTTGTTTCCTCTTCACAACTACCGGGAAAGACATTATCACTTGGAAGAACCTTATCTTTGAATATCTTGTAGTTGGTGGGGAATATAATTGTACAATGTCAACATTTAACATTAATAAAATCAACCATTTTTAATTTTTTTGTGTGACAAAATATAAGGAACTTAATCGATCATGCAGGTCATTAACCTCAATATTTTTGAGAAACATGCATTCGACATGCTAAAATTTTCTTTCACATTGTACAACAATATTGTTGTCCCCAGCTGAGTAGCTTATGACTTTCCTCCAAGTCCAAAGAGAGGGCTGGTGGATGCAGATTTCAAGCTTTTGAATAAGGTATCAATTATATGAGCATCATCCCCTAGCTCATCATTCTGGAATGCATCTAACAACATTGCCTCCATGGAAATCGTATCCCGTAAGTAATTATCCATACCAACCTCTATTTGATTTCCTCTATTTCAAACTTTGTAATGAAGACCTGTTATTTTTGTAGTCATTCCTAATTATTGAATCTGAATGTAGTGGGAATTAAATAGGCATTTGATTCAACCATTCTTTGTATGCTTCCTCTCTGAATCTTACTCTGAAAGAAACCTTCTCTCGAGTTGACATTGTAGTGGGGTGAACCAGAATATGGTAGGTGGGTCGCTCATAATCATTAGAATCTTAATTTTAAAAAATATTGAATGTAATTACTACAATATCAATGATATTAGTAAGCACATCAATGAAATTGGTTTGTTGAAATTACATTATAACAAACAATTATTACCATCGTTCATCCAGGATTATGGCTAGAAGACGCCATGTTCCAATTGGCAGGGTGAAGAGGTCATCCATTTTCATCTACCAACTGCTTGCGATATGTTACTTCTGATAAGAGCTTCTTACGTTTTTGAAATGGAAGAATATTTGTTGCATCTAAACTCGATTCTGAATTAGGATCCTGCAAACTGGGATACATTTTTATTCAAATTGACATGGATTAAAAAAAATCAATTATATAATTGAGATATAAATAAAATCTAAACTTACTATAGATGGAAAGGGAGAACTCCATGAAGGACATTGATCAGCAAATATGGAACGATAGAATTTGAAGAATTGGCCATTTGATATTATTGAGATTTTGTCCATGCATTTGAGAAAAATCAAAAATTAATCTTGACAATCATACCTAAAATTAATCTCGAGAACCATATAACCACAATCTAAATTTCAATATAGTTTTCAAACCATTTTTCCAAAATAAGGCGATTTTGAGCGGAAAATATATATTATAAACTATCGTAATTCATATGGATGCATCTTGAAGGATAATTTGAGATTAATGTCATTTTATATGAAATTGAAATTTCAATAGCTTATAAACCCAACCAATGTGCTTATTAGAACAAAGTGCACCAATGCGTTTAAAAAAATAGCATTGAGGTGTTCAAATAATACCCGCATCAGTTTTTGGCATTTAAAAAAAAATCATATCGATGCTCTTCTATAAAAGCGCACCAATGTGTTTAAAAAAAAAACACTGCAACACACTTGTTTCCATATATTAGAAAATAAAAACAAATTCAACAAACTTGGTGCTCCTAGAACAATTAGAGCACTAATGCTTTTAAATAAAAACTACATCATTGCATTAAAAAAATTAATCACACTGTTTGAGGATTTCGAAAAAAATGTATGATGTCAGTGCCTTGAAAACATTTGGCGCCCCGAAAATGTCAGTGTGCTTTGTTTATAAATGCACCGGTGTGCTTGACTATCGAACGCATCGATGTGCGGAGAAATTGGGAAAAAAAACTCTTTTTTTTTTTCTTTACTTTTTTGAAAATAAAAATGAACAGCAATTATTTTTTTGAAATCTAATTTCATAAAGTCTTTTAAATAGTAAAAAAATATTCACCATTTCATTATTTTACTCAAAATTTCAAAGAAGTGATTTGCAGGAGAGACATACTAGGAGCACTGTGCAACAACAAAATATTTTGGAGCAGCAAAACTATTCAGCATATTAGAAGTTAAAAGGTATGGTGATTCAATGAAAAACCTCCATAGTAAAAATTTTAAATTTTATCGTTTATTATACTAATTAAAAATTACAGTTTTTGTTAGAGTTTAATTACATGAGAGATCATTTGAAAGAGATATATATGCGGAGCATTGTGGAGCTGCAAAATATTTTGGATCCACTGAAAGATGAAAATTTGAAAGGTATTGTGATTCACTCAAAACCTTGGATAACAAAAATTTTAAAATTTTATTGTTAATTTTTTTACATTTTTTTAAAAATATCATAATCAAAATAATAAATAATAATAATAAAAACCCTATATAATAAAAAAAAAAATATTATAGGTTTATTATAAAAATTCCTATTTAAATTTAATTAAAATTGTGGAAAAGAAAAAACAAAACAAAACAAACAAACAAACAAACAAAAAACAAAAAGCAAATCAAAAAACAAAACAAAAAAAACAAAACAAAAAAACATAAAACAAAAAAATAAACCAAAAAAAAAAGAAAAAAGAAAAACAAAACAAAAAAACAAAACAAAAAAAACAAAAACAAACAAACAAACAAACAAAAACAAACAAACAAACAAAAAACAAACAAACAAAAAAAAAAACCAAAACAAAACAAAACAAAAGCAAAACAAAAACAAAAAACAAAAACAAAAAAAAACAACAAATGAACAAACAAAAACAAAAACACACAAACAAACAAACAAAAACAAAAGCAAAACAAACAAACAAACAAAAACAAAAACAAACAAACAAACAAATAAAAAAAAAAAAAAAAAAAAAAAAAAAAAAAAAAAAAAAAAAAAACAAAAACAAAAAACAAAAAACAAAACAAGACAAAAACAAAAACAAAAACAAAACAAAATAAAAAACAAACAAAAAAAGACAAACAAACAAACAAAACAAAACAAAGCAAAACTAAACTAAACCAAAAACAAAAAAACAAAAAACAAAAACAAAAACAAAAAACCAAAAACAAAAACAAAAACAAAAAACAAAATAACAAAAATAAAAACAAAACAAAAACAAAAATAAAACAAAACAAAAATCGATACTTACCTTAAACCCTTGCTTCTTCCTGAAAAATTTCACCTTTAGGATTTAACTTCCTTTACCACTTCACAATTAGGGTTTTTCAATTTAGGAATTTTAAATTTAATGAGTTCGTGTACTTATTGTATAAAGGGTGTTTGACATGCAAAGTAGAAGAATCACTTATTGAATTAGATCCAAACCTTTTCAGCCCTCTCCTTTTTTTTTTAAACGGCTATATGTTTCGTGGTGCGCCATTTGTAATATAATGCACCGGTGTTCACTGTGTAATACAACACACCAGCATATTATAACACTATGATTTTGTCCAGCCTATTCATCATTTCTTCGGTGTAATATAACACACCTAGGTGCCTCTTCCAAATAGCACCATAAAATCATTGCGGTGTGTTTATCCTTACAAATCACACCATCATAATTTAAAATTATTTTTAAAAACTAATTTTCCATGATAGTATTGAACAATATTCTGTGGTGCTCCCTTTGTAATATAATGCATCAACGTTCTCTATGTAATACAATGCACCGGTTTATTATGACAATGTCGATTTTGTCGAGTATGTTCATCGTTGATCTCACTGTAATGTAACATGTCTACCAATTATCATCGTTAAGTCATTGTGGTACATTTATCGTTACAAAGTGCACCGTCATAGTTTAAAATTATTTTTAAAAAAATAATTTTTGTTGATGGTGTTGAACAATTAAATGCATAGTTGTTTAACGGAATAAGTGCACTAGTGTGTTTTGTTGAAATAAACGCACCAGTTACCAAAGTTGGCTAAACATTATTTGATTTATTTGTAAAATATATTTAATGGCTTCTATATTGGATGGTACATGTTGTATATTGATAAAAAAAAATGTCTCGGAATGTCTCAAGTAACAAAAATATTGATTGACACAATGATAACACATCAAAAAAAGCACAGAAGGCAAGTTCTTTGTAAATTCTTTACAAAATTAATATGTTTGAACTATATGTAAGTTTAACTAACATTATTGGTTGATGTGTGTCATGCAGAGCCACTAAATGAACCAGGTCAATAAGGTTGTTTCTAATCTAAGTGTAGAAGAGCGTAAAATCCTGATAGAAAAATTATAGAAGGATGAATCAAGTGAATGAAAAAATATTTTTCAATATGAGTTTTTTTTAATATACTTAAGAATATTAGATAGCATGTTTCAAACTATCTATTAATTCATATATTTTTAATTTTCTATAGGGAGCAACAATGAATGAAAACATCAATGTCGTTCTAAGAAAAGAAAAATTAAAAAACATGTAAATGATGATGAATTGGTCCTTAGCTCATTTGAATTGTTCTTGAAGGTTAATGAAAGAGGGGAATTTTTTTACAAAATTATGAGGGATCTAGTAGAATGAACGTATAGATGTACTTTCCACTTACAATAAAAAAATAAATTCGATGATTCTAAGAAGTAAATTATATCTAAACTACAGGAAGCATTTCAAGAGAAATGGTCAATGAGAGATGTGAGACTTGCAATAGCAAAAACATAAAACAACAAAAAAAGAATCCTTCAAAAGGTAATATTCTTAATTATATAAAATGATTTTCTAGAATTTTCTGTATATATTATTACAAACCATTTATATATTAATATTGATTTTGTTATATTTAATTTTCATATATCATTATAAAAATAGTTTGTTACTCTTTTCAGGAAGATTATGAAAATCCCAAATGATCAATGCTCTGATATGTGAAACATGCTAGTGGGAAGGTCCAAAAAAGTGTACACGGATATGGTCAAAGAAATGGACATAATTTCATCATAGGAGGTGCAGTACACCTAGGCAAGATAATATGGGGTATACCTAGGGGGTCATATGGGGTACAAAAGGAGGCACCCAAGGGAATAATGTGTTGTAATAATATAATGGGCCATAGTTAATAAATAAAGTGGTTAACTCATATTATGCAAGGGACCACAAGTAGTTAGAGAATAATGTGATAAACCCATTGTATTGGATGTATGGTATTGACAGACCCATGGTAATTACCAATGGTATTGTATGTATGAATTTGATATAGAGGCTAGAGACACCCCATTGAGAGATGTCGAGGATTGTGTTGTATTGACAAGCATTAAATTGTGGAGTGTTCTCCTTCCTTAAGGAGTTTTTGTATGGTGTTGCCCTACCTCAAGGGTTTTCTAAAGATATTAATAAATGTAAGTATTTCTATCTACTTGTGTATTGGCTCTTGAGTTTATTTTATCAAATAATTTATTATAATTGCGGGTCAAATTCATTACAAGAGGAGTCATATCAACAACAACGTGCTTCAAATGTATGTAATCATGATTGACTTTATACATTAAAAAAATAGTTTAGCATTAAATATTAATTTTTAAGTAAACCAAGGTGGAACTCATTCAACAATAGAACAATATGACAAGGAACAGAAGGGTGGATTTCAAAGTTTGTGAGTAATTGTTAATATTTCCTTATAACAACTCAAGGTCTCATTTTTGTATATTTTAAGTTGTTTTAAAGCAACCACATTGAATGTCTTCAAATAGGTGCTAACATACAAACAAGAGATGTCGGAAGAATTGATTGGCATTGGGTTAAATAAGGGTTGTGAGTAAATTATGGAATATCAAAAATTAATTATGGAATTTCTAAGTATCAACTATGTTTTTTTACTTCTCTGAGCTTATAATTAATAGAACAAAATAATCATTTATATTAAATCTATGATTTATGATGGGGTTTAATACATGCAAGAAACAATGTATGGAACTACGCCGGCAGAAGACTTGTTGCAACAAGGCATGAGACTTGGTTTTGGAACCATGTGCACAGTTTATGAGTCACTTCTTGCTATGATACATTGTTATTCAATTTACAATGATGTATATTATTTATTTCAATTTTCATTTTTCTCACTAATGTAGATACATGCATTACACTTTATTTTTATGTTTTCATATGGAACAAGATCAAAAATACGAAAACAATCGATGCAATCAATAAAACATTCCTCCAAATAACCCAAGTCCTGGAAGTAGCTCGAGCACTGACAATAGATCCAACGAAGAATGATGATATATCTGGATATAAATGCAACCTATTGTATTTTTTGAAATAATTGACTGTGAAAATTGAATATTTTGTTTCATGTAATGGCCATAGTTTACCAATTGAAAGACAAGGGATTACCAATAACAATCCCATTTTGTATGACAAAAATCCTCTTATTGATATATAATAAAATACATTTTAATTTATTCTATTGTGTTATCTAATGTTATTTTGAAATGTTACACCTCTGATCAAATATATGGATGATTAAATATTATAATGAAGAGATGTGAAATATGATAATAAAACAAATTAATCCAAACATCATATACAAATTCAATAATCAAATTTTAATTTATATGAATATTGTTAAAGATATATGTTGATTTTTTGATAAAAAATAGATTTTAAAAATACAATAATTGCACTATCATAGAAAATCTTTTCGCATGACCAGTTCCTTTTCATAAAACAAAAGCATAGGGGCGTTTATTTCTTCAAGCATTGGTATTGTTTGCGATTAATGCCCTATGCATTGTAATTCTTAATGCACAAGTTCTTTCATAGAACTAACACCTCAGTCTTGCAAAATATTATTTCCAGCCTGGTACATTATGAAAACTAAAAACACCAGTCCTTTTATATAACTAACGCACTAGAGTGTTCATACAAATGATACTCATCAGCACTGCAATTTTAAGAAAAAACACCATCTCAACAATTATTTTTTGTGTTCCCCAGTTCCGTTCCTTAGGAGAACACCCCAAGGCTTTTTTATCTATTAGTATCGGTGTAGTATATATTATGCATTGGTGTTCTTTGCATTTAACGTCTAAATGATTTTATTTATATATGTCACCCAATGATTTTATATATGTAGCCCATCGAAGTTACTTATTCCATGAAGCGCACCGCAAAAAAACATTTGCTAAAACCTAAGGCCAACTAGATTTTTTCAATTGTGATGAAGTTCCATTAAAACCTCCACTAAAACATTTGTTATCACAAAAGGATGTTTTAGTGGATGTTTTTTTAATAATTATTTTGAATTTTATAACACTAAAAACCTTTGTTATAACCTCCACTATAAGGTATTTTCCTTGTAGTGGCTGGCAGGAACTTCTTCCTAAATCTTTCCTCAAATAACTCCTAGGTAACTGTGTCAAGAGTGAGGTGTAGTTGTCACTCTAGGTTACCCCACTTGCTCAGGGAACTACATTGAGTTAGAATATCGTTATATTAGATTTTTAATTGGAAGTATATTTTCTTAGTGCAAAACACCTTCTTATACCCTCCAACCAGGCTTCTACTCGTTCGCTGGCATGACCTCCAACAAACTCTAGGAGCCTAATCTTTAGGAACTCGCTAGTAATATCCTCGGTTTGAGGTCCTCTATTGGAGTCCCTTGATCCCTCGGGTTTGCCTACCCCTGATGGAGGGTGCTCTACTTCCACCTCAATTATTTGGTGCCCTCTTAATGTCTCATTAATTGCCTTTAGGGAGCACAAGATGAGAGCCAACTCCAGTGATGGCAGTGGGTTATTTGGAGGCGATGGTACTTGGTTTGACCTTCCTCAACCTTGATTTCCTCGCACCCTCAACATTTTGAACTGCTCAAATATTTTCACAACACGCAAAACTTATTTCAACAACTTAGGACCTCGTCAGTTCTTACTCAGCTCACACATGTTTACAAAATGGTAGGTGCAAGTTTTCCTTTTGATATGCTTGTAAGCGAGTATTACTGATATTGAGCATATCCTCATGTATACTAATGAAATTAGGTACTAATGTGAATAATACCTTATCTCTCTCTCTCTCTCTCTCTCTCTCTCTCTATATATATAAATATATATATATTATTATATATATATATATATATAATATAGACACACACACACACACATGAAAAGTGTGGACCGACATGCTCGCTAGCCCCTACATAACAAAAAATGAAAGCCTGCACTAGGTGACATGCATGGGCCTTTCTTGCATGGTGTCCATGTGTCCTCTCTTCATGAATGTAATGGAACCCCATGTTCGCTTATGAATGTCTGTCAATGGTTGCAATTGAGAGATTATGCGAGAAATTACAAGAGCACACATTACAATTATGTAACCTTTGTACTAGTTAAAACCATATAATGGCAGCATTGCACAGTCATGCCCTACAACCCCTTCACAATCCACTCAATCTGCAAAACATCTTCCACTCACCTCTTTTGAAGTGACAAGACACTTATGGAGTGATAAAACTTAGATGCATTAAAATTTCTGCAAGTGCTTATTCCAGGTCTACTAGTTAGCTAAAGGATAATGTGATAATAGTACCAGTAGTGAGAGGTGTAAGTGAAGTTGGAGCGCTTGAGTGGAAAAGAAGATGAAAACCCATCTTTGTTTGCAAATATATACCGAAACCTCCCAAGATGGTAGAAAAATCTTAGGTCGAATTGTCTTTGGTAAAGATTTGCAAAGCGAGGAGGCAATAATTAGATCCATTTATAATGTTTCTATAAAATTGTATTATGGGTTTCGATACTAGATTTCAGAGGATATTTATATATACCATTTGAATCATGAGGCCTGTGCTCTAGCAAGTAACAACCTTCTTTCCCATTTTTTTTTGTTTTTTTTTTTGCGCAAAGTATCTCTACATTTTGCACATTGTGCATATGCATAGTATGGTTGTTTACGTACGTGTCATATTTATTTGAATCTTGCAATATTAATTGCACTTGGGTTGTTTACAGGAATTAA
>APFE030566194.1:0-11309 GCA_000404065.3 Pinus taeda | reverse complement strand
CCCCCCCCCCCCCGGTTGGGGGGTCCGGGGGCCAGCATTCCCCCGGTGGGGGTTTGGGGGCAGCGCCCCTGAAGCTAAAAACAAATGTAAATTTGCCTTGTAAAAGTCTAGTAATTTCTAGTCAATCTGGGCCGTTCATTAGGGGGATGATTTGATGGTAGAAGTTATGTTTAGTTTAGGGTTTTTTTCCCTAGAAGACAACCCTTCACTATATATGAGCGAATTGTATTATGTCTATACATATCAGATTCTAAGTGAGGAAGAGAGAGGAGATTGAGAGAGAAGAGGGCATTACAGCAAATCTGTCGTAGGTTGTATCTCTTCAGTTTGTTGGATAATATAAAAGGAAGGACTGGTTTTTTCTCCATGGACGTAGCCCAAACTAGGTGAACCATATATATCTGTGTCTCTCTTGTTTTATGCGTTTTCTGTGTTTATATTTCTGCAATATTTTACGTGTTCCCTTGCTCTGTAATATATAATTTTCTAACAGAAACCTCGTTACCCATGTTTAATTTGTAATGAGGAGCACTTTACGTGAGACTGTCCTCACCACTCTTAAGTCTCAAAACTTCTTAAGACTTCTAGTACATTTGTTGTGTTGACAAACCCTTTTTCATACCCAAAGACTCATTTGGCTGTTATAGATCATGCTTCCACTTCAGAAGTGCTTATGCTATCTGCCACTAAGCCTATGAATAATGTCTTGGTGACTACACGAAGTAAATATTACGTAATCCACTGTTGTCAATGAATAACCAGGCTATAGGTCAACCCAATACTTTGACTTTGACTTCGTTTGACACCATTCCACCACCCATTACACCAAAGTTAACAATAAAACCGCCTAAGGGAGTTGTTCATAAATCTACATTCAAACCTTGAGCTCGAGCAGCACAAAATTATAATATAGTAGAAGATTTGACTTGGCCACCTTCTGCTATGTTGATGCTTGAGGTGCTTCAAAATTGTCCCTCCCAAAAGCATGCTTTATTGTTATCAATTGGTGGAATTGATCCAACGGATTCCAATTTGGTAGTTTTTAACCAAGTGGGTTATACACCATAATTACTAGCACATTTAGCATTCTTGATCCAAGTAAATGCTTTGAATCACCCCATTCACCAAACCATTGTTAACTAAGGTGCATCTACTTGTATCATGTCAATGAATTGCTAGAAAACACTTGGCTCACCACCTTTGTCACAATCACCTGTGACATTAAAATATTTTGATAGTCGCACTTATACACCTTGTGGAATTTTAAGTAACTTGCATATAGAACTATGGGGGAAATGGTAGCTGTTGAAGTTGAGGTCGTTGATGGACCCCTCGACTACAATATTTTACTAGGAAGACCATGGGTTTATGCTATGGTTGTTGTGATTTCAACATACTTTCAGATGATCACTTTCCCTCATAAAGGTGGAATCATAGTAATTGATCAACTTGCCCTCTTCGCCTCTAGTTCATAGGAAACTGAAAGTGTTTTGTTAGTTCCTAGACCTCTACTATCTCTTCAGAACATTGGATTAGGTATCTTCAAAGATTCTTCCCTAATGGGCACCTTTTCACTACCATCACCATCACAAATGATGAAAGTTGCAAAACTTGAGACCTGTAACATGATATCTTCCACTTCACCTAACTCATGAAATATTTCCAATAATTCCGAAGTTGATATGTGTAATGAAACCATGCCACTAAGCCCAATTGAGCTCACACAGCAGTCAATCTTTTCGGCTTGTGCGACAAATCCAAATCCATCATCACTGATTTTATGGGTTGATCGTTCATTAGAATATGGTACTTCATCTGATCCTTTTTCACGTACATTTTCTAGTGATGAAGGAATCATCTAATCAATGATGACAAAAGAAGAACCATGGGCAGATTATGATCATCAATCCCATCTTCTGGATCACATAAAAGATATTCCAAATGAACTAAATCACGCTTCAATCATTGATTTCCTTTCAAATTATATATTTATAGACACAATCAATTCCGAACAAAACTTATAAAATATCGAGGAAACCATTTATATCAATATTTCAACCAAACTTGGAATTGTAGAAAATATCCATGTTGGCAAATCTTTTATCCATTGGAACTTGAAACTTACCATGCTCTTTTTAGTGAATTCTATGATATATTTGCTTGTTCATATGGCGTAATGCTAGGTATTGGTTCTAGTATAGTTGAACACGAGATTAAAATGTATCCTGATGTCAAGCCGGTATGATAGTGCCTTTGTCCTGTTCATCCAAAGAAGGCTGTTGCCATAAAAGTAGAAGTTGAAAAAATTTTGCATGTTGGTTTCATATACCCCGTTCATCTTACTGATTGGGTTTCCAATATTGTTCTTGTAATGAAGAAATAAGGAACAATACGAGTGTGTGTTGATTATAGAGATGGTAATCATGCTTGTCCAAAAGACAACTATCCCACTCCCTTTATCGACCAAATAATTGATGAATATGCCCGGAGTGAAATATTTTCATTTATGGATGGCTCGACTATAATCAAATCAATATACACCTAGAAGACTAATCCAATACTGCCTTTATTTGTCCCTAGGGCACATTCACATATTGGAAATTCCCTTTTGGTTTGAAGAATGATAGGGAAAAATTTCTAAGGGCAATGAATTATGCCTTCCGCGACATTAAATACATCGTTCAACCCTATCTAGATGACTTAATTGCTCATTCACGGAAACATGATGATCACCTGCAACATTTGAGAGCCATCTTTTTACGTTTCTGACACTACAAAATTTGACTCAATCCACATAAATGTGTGTTTTTTGTTGGTTCTCATTTTTTTCTTGATTTCGTAGTGTTTAAAGAAGGAATTCGACTCAACCCCTTGAAGATTAAGGAAATTCTTGATCTGCCTCCACCTCCAATTTACTTCAGTTACTGAGACTCCAAGGGAAGGCTAACCTTCTAAGGAGATTCATTCCCAACTATGCCGAAATGGCTAAAGGATTCACTCGTACTTTGAAAAATGGAATTCGCTTCGATTGGGACCAGGTTGTGCAAGCTTCCTTTGATGCTCTCAAAGGTACACTAATTTGAGCGTCATTAATGTATTCCCCTAATTATCAGAATGACTATTTCTTGTATCTTGTCATTGAAGATACAACCATTACTATGGTTTTATTCCAAGAACAAGATGGGATTGAACATTCGACCTATTATTTGAGTCGTAATCTCAATGATACGGAAGTTAAGTATTCTTAGATGGAGAAGCTAGCTTTGGCTTCCATTCAAGCTGTACAGAGATTTCTCCATTATATCCTTCTCTGAATGACCACTGTCATTTCGGATTGCAACCTTATGACATACATCTTGTCACATCAATTTTGGGGGACAAATATTCAAAATGGATCATCATTTTGTAGGAATTTGATTTGGAATTCATCAAATCCAAGTCAAAGAAATATCCAGTTTTTTTTAGATTCTGTGCGATCTTCCCTCTACCACCATCAACTCAACAACAAAACCATCAATTCCAGATGAGCCTCTATTTCTAATCTTGTCATTTGACCCTTAGTATGGAGATATACTGATCTATCTCCAAACCCAAACTTTCTAGTCGGATACCTCTCGCTTGCAACAATGACGTATTCAATATTAAGCCAAATATAATCTGGTCATTGGTGACACCCTTTACCGTTGTGGTATCAATATGATTTTTCGTAGGTGCCTCACACATGAGGAAGTCGAGAAAGTTCTAAATGATTTCCGTTGTGGTGCTTGTGGTGGAAATTTATCTAGTTATGCTACCGCACAGAAAATTCTCTGTGTTGGTTACTTATGTCCTACAATATTTATCGATTGCATTACTGCTATCAAAAGTTGTCATGCATGCCAGATGTTTGACCATAAAACTTGATTACCACCTGCACCACTGCATCTTGGCATCACTGTTGGACCATTTTCAAAATGGGGCATTGATTTCATGACATGTAATCCTCACTCGGCCAGGGGGCATGGGTATATTTTTATCGTTGTTGACTATTTTATGAAATGGGCTGAGGTGATGCCTACATTAAACAACAGTGGTGAGACAACTGCACTTTTCTCCTTCAACCATGTGGCTACATGGTTTGGTGTACCACAAGCTGTACAAATCATGGTTTGCATTTTTGCAATCACATAATGGCTGAATTAAATGCCAAGTTAGGACTCTCACATGATAATTTTACTCCTTATTATCCACAGGCTAATGGATAAGTTGAAGCCATCAACAAAGTCCTTAAGTGAATGCTTCAATGAATGATAGGAGTTCACAAACGAAACTGGAATTTTATCCTGTACTCAAATTTGTAGGCTTACCAAACCTTGATACAAAACACAACTAGATTCATATCTTTTCAATTGGTGTATGATCTTGAGGAAATCTTGCCAATACAATGTGAGATTTCATTACTAGAACTCACAATTCACTTGTTACTTGACACTTCTGTTGAGTAATCATGTTTCTTAGACCTCATCCATATAGATGAAACATATCATGAAGCCGCATTGGCCAACGAAGCACATAAGAAATGAATTAAAGCACAATATGACTGCAATTTCAAGCCTTGCATATTCTCAAAAGGAGACATGGTCTTTCTTTATGATCAGGAAGTCAATAAATTAGGAACAGGAAAATTTGAACCACTATGGATGGGTCCCTACATTGTCAAGAGTTTTTTGGCAAAAGGCACTTACGAGTTGGTTTATTATGATGGAATTACATTGTCATAGCCCTAAAATGGGTTGTATTTTAAACGTTACTATGCTTGATTGTGTGTAGTAAAAACATTGTATATATGCTTTGATTTCATGTGTGTGTCATAGCATGAATTTTAGAGTTTTTATGTGGTTAGTAATCCGCTTTACGTTTGTTGCAGGTGTCGAAATATTTGGAACCATTTGTTGGTTATTCCAATGGTGCTAGTCATAGTACATAGAACCTATCCTCTGCAAAATGGGCCATATTCACTCCAAGTGGAAAGTTAGTGATTTTTCAAGGGATTTGTATCAATTGTTCTACAAACAATATCGTTGAGTATAGTGCATTGATCGAATTCCTCTTTGATTCCATTTCACTTGGCATTCACTGAATCATCATTAGGCTAGACTCACAACTTGTTGTAATACAACTTACACATGTTTATACCATCTGAAATCAATTATTCATTGTATATTCCTTAGAGTTCATCTCATGGAAAGACATTTTGATTACATTCAATATCAACACATTTCCAGAAAATTTAACTTTGATTGATTGATTCTTTAGCAAATTACATGTTAAATAGACATTTATGACATATGTAAAAAGTAAATTTTCAATTCATAGCAACAATTGAATAGGATTACACATAACCATACAAAAACACTAAAAGTGAAATAGATAGATGTTCAAAGTTTTTACAAAAATTTGTGTTCAAGACATGTTGGTCATCTGACCTCAAAACCTCAAAATGCATACAGTAAATCATCTTAAGTAGATCTAATGATGCTCATGATAACAGGTCACTACCTGAGCTATCATGTGCAATAGCCTCATCCAACAGCTAGGTACACCAATAGTATGGCGTTGTAGTCTCATCGGTAACTCCTCAATCCAAACATTCGATATACCAAGGGTTAACCCCTCTATATGATGTTGCAACATGTTGGGCATGCAATCCCCCACGACATGTTTAGCGGCTAAAAGCCCAAGTTTTGACCCAATATTGTTGTAAAGTCTCCATGAATTGCATGCGTAGAGCGTGAAATGTATGATAGAGTCACAAGGTTGTCCGCCCTAGTTTTGTAATGTAATGTCGGCCTACCCATGGTCCGCAGACCATGGGAATGTATAAATAGAGCGAGGCTGTAAGTGAAAAAGATAACGAACGAAGCAATAGAGATCAAAGTAGAAGCACAGAGAAAGAGTCTAAGTGTGTCTTGGGTCGTAGGGTTGGAGAAGGCTCTACAGTTGAGTGTGCACAAGCCTAGTAGTCCGCAACTGAGTGTGTATACCCCTGCAGCTGAGTGCGTAGTGTGGAGTCGAGTCTGTAACCAAGGAAGAAAATAATAAAGAGAAGTTTTATCTTAATTCCATGTATCTATTGTTGAGTTATTACTTATTTGATATAAATTGCAATTATATTGTTGATTTATTACGCGCACTTGTATGAATGATTTATATTGCTAAGTATAAATTAACGCATGCAAGTAGGCTAAGTTAATCAAATAATAGTGGAATACTAGTAAGGACTTGGGCAATAACAATGTTCGGCCCTCGAGTAGGGTTGCACGAAGGCAACATCTGAGGCTAGGAGGTACGGGTAAGTGCACATAGAGACGTGCACGCAGGGTTGAACCACAGACTACTTGAACTCATCAGACATCTCTAGGGTGTGGAAACCTGGTTCTAAAACCCTCCCATACTACTTTCGGTGAGACCTCAGTTCGCACTCTGCAGACCGTTGCTGTAAGGGCCAGTAGTACCAGGATTTGTTTGGCTAAATCACCTCTAATCCTGGGTCAGGCCCCAACAAGCCAACAAATGGTTCTGTTGCAAGGACCAGGATCTGCATAAGGGATGTCTAATGTCGTGTCATTGGATTCTGACAAAGAAATAAATTGAATAGTGGCTAGATGAAAAGATTCACGAGTTCATGGCGAAGGAAAACAAGAATCCGCGAGTATCAAAGGAACAGTGGTTAGAGCACTACTTATATACAGAAATCCTCAAACTTTTCTTTGCATCCTTCCCCTCTAAGTTGTACAAGTGGATCGTGAAGCTAGCAGATAGTCAAAGAAGGTGTAGGATTGACAAACTGATTGTGTGGACTCCAAAGTTGGTGCGAAGACTAGAAGCATCGGAAGATAAGATCGTGTGCACTATGGACCATTACTCGACCGATTATAATAGGATTTATCACAGAGTTCATGGTAGATACTTCTTTCAGTTACAGCGAGGCAAAATGATGCTTCCTCAAAGGACCGCGAGGTAAGTACATTGAATCTTTGAACACTTGGATTAAAATGCTACTGTGTGAAAAGAGGGTTATGCAGATAAATTGGTGTTTGGGGCTATAAGAAGTGGGAGAATCTATAGAAATGAAGGTAGCACAAAAATAGAAACTAGCCCCTTGATGTCACCTCGGCGAGAGAGAGCGAAAGAGCTCGCAAAAGTTTCACCAAGAAGTGTGATCAGTTTGATAAGGCAATGAATTTCGCGCATACCACCCCCACCTAAACCACCACCAGTTTCACCATATTCACCCCCATCTCCACCCACACCACCTCCGCCACCGCCATAGTTCAATATGGTGAGTGCAAAATAAAGTTGTTGATGTTCAAATGAGTAGGGAATGAAGATCCGAACCAATTTTGGTTCATGGTAAAGGCTGTATGGGAAGCGCAAGGAGTCACGAATGAAAACATAAAGAAGGCATTGCAGGTAAGCGCATTGCAGGATCATGCACTAACATGGTACATTAAGCATTCTAATGAAAATCTAAACACGGGGATCACAAATATCCAAGCTGCGTAAATAGAGAATTTAGCAGGCCAAAATCGAAGACACAGTCGATTATCGGGTTTAAGGAAATCACGATGATTCTAGGCGAGACCCCCTTAGATCTAGATCAAATACTGAAGGGTATGATTCGCGAAGCCATCATGACCTTGATGGATGGGCAACACCGTGTATGGTTTGTAGCATTACTAACGTCGCATCTAAGGATGGCACTATCATAGCAGAAGATATCCACCTAGGCAAAACCTTTGGAGGTTGCAATAAGACTACATGAGACCCCAATACAAGATCCTAGCCTAGGAGTCCAATAGATCCACGTGTAGCTAAAACACTTGTGTCTAGAGATGCAGAGTTTGAAACAGGATAGGACAACTCAGCTAGAGATGCACGAGGAGGTATGGTGCATAAAGTGCAAAGGCTAGGGACATGACAAGGACCATTGTCCAGTCTTTGCTAACTACCAGACGGGAGGAGGGCCGATGCCATTGAGACCAGAGGCACAAGCAGGACCAAGTGCGATGCCTACATTATGGTGTGTGATTTGTCAGATAGGAGGGAAACATGCTACAGATAATTGCCACCTTTTACAAAAGTATACACAGACGTCCCAGCAGTTGTTCTGTAACTTCTGCAAGTCAGTAGTCCATGATGAGCACATCTGTAGAAGCTATGAACTGAGTATGGATCAGAATCCTACCTACAGAGTTCAAATCAAAACGTGAGCCCTCAATCAAAATGAAGGGATGGCACACACTAGATTTCAGGGACGTGGATGAGGTCGAGGTGGAATGGGACCAGGAAGTAGTCGTGGGCAACTGATTTGTTACAATTGCGGAGGGCCAGGGCATTATGCCTGTGATTGTACAAATCTGACAAGAGCATCATGTTTATAATGTACCCATTTTGATCATGAGATGGAGCACTACCCCACATTATAGTGAGGTTGTGCGATAAAGGAACAGTCCAACCTCCTCCATCTTAGAACCTGCAAATGATGAGTTATGTGCCGCGCAAAGAGGACCCGAATGTAAACATCATGCTCCGAAGTGGTATCATGACAGGAGATGACAAGGGCAAGCAACCCAAAGAGAGTGCTTAGGTTTGCAAGGCTCAAACAAAGGAACCAGATTTCAATTTGGAGTGCGCAAAGGAGACATTCATGGAAGCTAAGAAGAGCTTCACAGAGGCCTCCACTTTAGGAAGTAAGGACAAACTAGAACTAGAGATCGACCCATCAATGCTCACTACCTTTCTAGAGACATGCATGAAGCTACTGCATGACAACAAGGCTGTGAAGGGACTGCAAGAACTCATCACTAGATGTGTTGGATCAGGAGAACCGGGCGTAGTCCAGAAGTTCGGGAAACACACAACACAAATGGGAAGGGAGATGAGATTGACAGCGCAAATGGGGGAATATGAAATGGATCAAGTGATTCTGGATCTAGGATCGGATGTGAACGTCCTGCCAAAGCAGACATGGGAGCGCATGGGCAGGCCTGTGTTGCAATGGTCTCCTATTCAATTGTGAATGGCTAACCAACAAAATATCCTACCGATGGGAAGATTGCAGAGAATAACAGTAGATATCAAAGGTGCAAGCAAGATTGCAGATTTCGAAGTGATAGATATTATCGATGACAACAATCCTTATCCCACACTACTAGGAATAGATTGGGCCACTGACATGAATGGAGTAATAAATCTAAAGAATCGTAAGATGACTTTTGAGAAAAAGTCACTACATGTAGTGGTACCTTTAGACCCTATGGAAGGATCGCGCTACATAGAGCCAATGCGTGACAATGAGAGTGACGATGATCTAGACTGTATCTACAAGATAACTACTCAAGAACGGGATTGGGTGAATCCTACAGTGGATGGTAGGGTTTTGTGGGAGCGCAAAATCTCCTGCACATCATATTTGGACGAGGAAATAAAACGGTGGTAGAACCGTTACACAAGGTAACCATGCTAAATTGCAACATGATGGTAACATCACTGCACTACATGACAACAGAGGTAAGGGGTCTACCTATGTATGACGGGTTGAGTGAGGTGGATGATTTCCTGAAAAAGTTTAAAAGAGAAGTACCAGAACAGCAGTGTTTTGATGCTCTGAAATGGGCATTGCGTGCTACGACCACAAGGTGGTGGGATACACATCAAAGAAGTTTTGAGCATTGGCGCGAATGTAGAAGGTGATGCTTATATGGTTTGGAAAGCCTCAAATGTGGATGGAAGCTAGGTATGACAAACGAAACAACCTACGCATCCACCTCTCCAGATGGGTACATGCATATGGTATGCGACTTGCACGAACGCACATTGTCCTTATGATAGGAAACAAGACCAACAAGAAGGAGCGGGCAAGATGATGGTGCAAATGATGAAGTATGATAAGACCAAGCACACCAAAGATTATCGACATGGAAGCTTCTGACAAAGTATGCAAATTACTGAACACAGTCCACCATGTGAGACACACTGACTCAGATTTGTGCATACCAACGGTTCTATAGGCTTATAGGACCATGTGAAGAACCCTGATCACATGGGCACTTTCGACACTAGAGTATGAAGTAGATACTGTAATCCATATGGAGCAGGCAAAGCCTAGTCTGCGCATGACAGCACCTATAGATACAACGATTCATGAAGCCTAGAAAGAAAGAATCACACAACTGCAAGAGACAGAACACATGAGACTTGACGAAGAAATCCAACAGGGAAACCTTAAACTCTACGAACTTGAAAAAGAAAGGGTGCGGTTAAGAAGGAAAAGAACTTTGATGGATGCAGAGGTCAAGAAGCTAGAGGACGAGATAAAGGAAGATTTTCTTGCCGAAAGCACTAGAATGGTAAGCCAAGGTACATAAGATCATACTGATAATTTTGAGAACTATCTCTATGAATTGGTTACTTTGTTTCCTTGGCTTGGACCACATATCGCCAAGCGTAGTGACCAGGGTAGCGCATTACAAGTGGTGAAGTGCGCATTGCTGACCACACCAATAAAAGGCAAGAAATATCTACGAACCATGATGGTGGATGGGATGGAACCCCACATGGGTGGTGCAACCACCTTACTAACTGTAGAAAGGATAGCCTTAGCACTCCAAGCAGTTGTAAGGGAGCACGGGACTGTAAACTATCCTGCTTGGGAGCTGCGCAATATTGGAGATGCACGCAGAAGCAGAGAGTCACAAGCTCCGTGACCGCGCATGGGGAACTGCGCTACTACATGGATTGGCCAGAAAGTGACCATTGAAGTCATTGTTCATGATGGGATGATAGACTTGAGGCCAAATGGAGTGGGCGGTGGACATTTAAGAGATGATTTATGGGCAAGATTTGGGAAAATCTGCCACAAAGAAAGCATTAATGGCCCAGAATTGGGGGGAACGGTCGAATTCAAATTCAAAAGGTGCTATAAAATACAAGGGGCTTCCCAGAAAAAACACTTGGTGATTTGAGAATTGAATGATTGAGGAGAGCATTGAGCATTGAGAGCCAAGTGATAATTAAGTGCTTGAGTTCGTGAGTGACAAAATACATCCTAGATACGATGACAGCAACTAAGGATGGTTTGGGAATAGAAGAGGTAACCGCCAGCAAGGTTGCACAGGCCCTAACTATGGAAGATGTTCCAAAAGGAGTCGAGGTTGTGGTAGAAATCACCAAATCACCATGTACACCATGGCCCAAGAAGGATAAACAAGCAATGGCCCTCGTACATGTGTCCCCAAGGAACCCGCTACACAACAAACTATCGATGG
>APFE030566181.1:0-32084 GCA_000404065.3 Pinus taeda | reverse complement strand
AGACAACCTGACAACCTAAAAATACAAAACACTATGATGCTTGAGTTTGGGGAAAATCTAGCTCATACACTTCCACTTACTATTTTTCAGTCATGTAGCCATGCCAAGATTGATACTATGTGATGATATCCCCAAACAATGTGATAATGTCTGGCTAGAACAAGACTCTAGCCTCCAAGGAATACAGGTATAATGATTTGGAACCATTTTTGACTTCCTTCTGAAGCATGAGCGACATTTTATGCACTTGGACAGGGCCACCAATGTAGTTGTGCATGTTTTTCCTATTCACCTCCAAGTCCTCCTTGGTGGAAATATGTCTCAGCTGCTCCAAGTATCCTTTATCTACTTTCTGACTTGGTTCCTGGGTTTGGCTTCAGCGAGTGAGCCAACTGATGGGTTCCTGTGGGTCTTCACCAATATTATAAATATGTGCATATGAGGCATGAATGTTACTAATGAACGAGGTGAGTTTTTTGTTGTTCTAGATCAACATTTGCAATATTGTTTTCTCTATCTCTACCTGTGGCTTCATTTTCTTACCCAATTCAAGAAGTGCCCCTTTATATCACATTGTCCATTCATGCATGGAAGCAATTGTAGCTTTCACATTTCTGAGATTTTTGACAAAGTATTTACATTGTTGTTGCAAGATATGCATGTAGACAACTACCTTATGCATGGTAATAAGCTCCTCATAAATATTTTTCATCATCTCTCCAAGTGTCGATACTTCATTAAGTAACACTGCCTTCATTTCCTCCAAGTGGACTTGTGTGAAAACTACATTTTAAGTTGCCACATGGAGTTGTTCAACCTCTTTCCTAGCATCCTGTAAGTTCTTTGCCAATTTCTTATTATAAGCCATCAGACACTGAGTTTTTGACTTGGTTGCACCTGCGAAGGCCAAATTGGTTGAGGATATGGCTTTGGGATCTCTCCTAGTGTCGCCCACAATTACCCTTTCTCTCATAAAAGTAGGAGATGTGAAATCATTCGAAAAATTGTTCTTATGTACTTGTACAATATTCTTCTGGAGTTCATCTTACAATGGATAGTACATGTCCATAACCAGATCATCATCAAGAGGAAGAATTTCCCCTTCCTCACCTGGAGCTGACTCTGTTGTTGGAGGTGGTGGAGACTAAATAGTGACCTGTTGTGTGCTAGGCATGAGGTCGACATATTGGTTTTGCGGCTCTGGTTTTACCTCCATGTCATCGATCTCTATTAAATTTTTGATCTTCTGACCAAGCTCTTGATCCTGCATCTATCCACCCTCCTCCTCTACTGGTTGCCAATTTTGTTCTTACTCTTCAACTTGTTTTTGTGTTGTTTCTTCTAGTATTGTACATTGCCTTTCTTCTTCTTCCTACTTCTTCTTATATTATTTTTCTTTCTTCTACTTTTCTTCCTCCAATCTCCTCTTCTCTTCCCTCCTCTGTTGTTCTCCTCTCTACAATCTATGTTCATTCTTTGCCTTAATTAGTAAAGTGCTTTCATAATAGCTGGATTCAATCTCACCTTGTGGCTTCCTCCCCCCTGGATTGTGAGCAAACTTTTTGTTTCATTTATCCCGCACAAGGTTTCTCCCTCCTATTGGCACTACTTTTAGGGTTGTTGTCTTCTATGGAGTGACCTGTGAAGTTCCTAGAAAACTAACTGGCTCACAGGTCTTGGAGGAATTATAGAAATTCTTCAATGGATCCTCCTCTTGCCAATGAAATGTCCCCCTGAACCATTGAAATTGAATTCTCACTCAATGGTTCTTGCAAATACTATGGGGATTGTATGGATTAAATTATCGAGTATCAAATACAAACTTATCTATTAGCTTTCCTTTGGTATCCATGACTTTTAGGTTCTTTATCTCCTACAATCCAATTTTCATATGAAGAGTTGGCCAAGGTGCTTTCTTCTTCCTGTGCAAAGTAGTTGACAACCCTGTGGCAAGATGATATGAAACTTCTTGTATGACGAGATTGTCAATGGAATACCTTGGAAAAGCATGTGATGATTTATCTCCATAGAACACTCTAAGGAAGGTGCCATCTGGTGAGGAAAACCAATCTGTGATCTTTGATATTTATTCCATTTTTGTAGGTGACATGCAAGGTGGTTCTTCCTCAAATATCATCCTGTATATCAGAATTAGGAAGTGGTTAGTTAGCTTCTCCATCACCCCTTAATGGCTGTAATCCAAGAGTAGCTTGCAGTGGATGTGCACATCAGGATATCGAGGCGACAAATCCCATCTCATTCTGGGAAATGCGTTATGTGTACATATTGCATCTAGTAAATATGAAGACATATAGAATATTGCTTTCTTACCCTTGGGAGGATTTAGGGTGTTAACTACATGGACCTTTAACTATTGAGCCAAAAAATCTGATCATTTGAGAGGCTTCCCATTGGTCACAACCTGGTTCAGAAAGATTTCCCACCCTTTTGGAAAGGCCTTTGTGCTCTGATGACCATGGATTCTGCAAGCTAAGATGATCAATATTTGATAGCCCCTCTTGAGAGACCTTGTTTTATATGTGTTGGTGGGTGTCGGTCAAAACTTTGATGGCTCCTTCACCCATATATTCACATCAATATCTGAGAAAATCTAGCTAATAACATCTACAAATGGGAAGGTTGGATATCTCCATGCATCACTGTGTAGCCCTGATATCTGGACTTTAATTTATACCTGTTGGTCCTCTAGATCTGTTGCAAATTCCTTTGCTAGAAAATCTTCATTAACTTTTTGCCATATTATATTTGAGTCCTTCTCTACATACAATTGAGTTTCTGAGTATACTGGAAATTTTACTGGTGTTTGCTAAACTGCTTCCCCAGTACTGCTTTCAGTGGTATATTTCGAAGTAGTTCTCTTGGGTTCCATGGTAACAGTGGCTTCTGGAGAGAAGTGCTCAACAAGTGTGGTACATGTGGGATGGAAAAGGCACTCATGGAAAGAAAACATTAGCCTTTTGCAAATCTATCTTCACAACAAGATCAGGCAGTAAACTAATGCACTACTGAGAAAAAATATGCAATTTGTCTAGGCAAGTGAGGGAGACTGGTTGTGGGAACTATGCATTGTGTATTCCAAGTAGCCAAGGTGCAATCGTGAGGCTTGAGACTGCACAATGCACAATACATCTCGGGTAGTGACTGAGAATACATAGTCTCAATGGCCAAGGGGAACACTGATCCGTGGAACTACACAATGTGCAATTGGGGCAACTTGTACTATGCATTGCACAGTCTCAAATGTCAATCCTTAGCTTGAGATTCTAGATTGTGCAATACCCAATTGGGAAATGTGAAAATTGGCTAAGGGAATGTGAAAATTTTCCTCATGGAAGTGTTGAAAACAAGCATATCTGAAAGATAATGAATGTAAAAACATATATATGACTAAGTGTGGATGGATCAATGTGAATTGAGTGTTGAAACCTAACAAACGGAAGGAAAAACAAATGTGTGAGGAGAGTCACCGAAATGATGATCACTGATGTGAAAAAGCGAGAAAATCAATGCGACACTTATGAAAGGTATTATGACTCCAAAATTTCTCTAGAGTTGTTGTGAAAGAATGATAGAGGTAACCACAAACCTACTTTGGAGATTAGGATCTAGCCTTCCTAATGCTTAGAGAGGGCTCTCTCTTTATGATTTAACTTTGTTTAGTTAACTGATTTTAGGCTAGTTATGATTGTACTTGCGTTTTGATTTAGATTTGGTGGTGGGATCATTGACTTCAATGGATAGAGGGATGTATTTTACCATTGGGCTATGGGGTCAAGTGTCAAGAAAATAGGACTAGATGAAGTTCTAAAGATAGTGTTTACAGGGAAAGGTAGCTGAGTAAATTCAGATCTTAATGCTAGATGGTGAAGTGGTTTTCAATCGGATCCAAGAAGTAATTAAGGGTTCCTTAAATCGGGTAATGAGTGAAAAGGTAGGGGTCAATCGAAAATAGGGAGAAATGAAGGATTCCCTAATCTAGATATCATAAGAAAACATTCAAATGATTAATTGTTCAAGACAGAGTGTACTTAAACAAATTCTGTAATGTAATTCTAGTTAATTCATTCAAGTTCAGGTAACATGCAAGTTTGTGAAACACTTAAGAAAATAACAATTTGATAAAGAGAAAATACTTCATTGAAGTGGCCCAACACATGAATCCTGTAATGCAATTTCTTAATTACTCAGTCCAGTTTGCTGACTTGAAAAATTGGTACAATGAACCCTCAGGTTATAGATCAATAAAACTATAGAAATGTCTAGCAATCCACCTACTATACTTCGAATTATGAAGTATTTATACAAAATAGTTTACAAAATATCCCAAACTATCTTGGGAATTAATCTAGGAAAAAGAAATATCTTCATTTAAGAAGATAGAGATAGATATTCAACTATTGTAATCAGTCCCTATTTATTAGGATGTGTTGTCTTATTCTCTGTTCTTTTGTTGTTTATTCTCATTTTTTGTTGGTCTTCCACACTGACTGTTCTTTTTACTTTTCCCTTTTAACTGATACTCTTTCATTTGAGCTGGCCTTTTTCTTTTCTTTTACTGCTCTATTTTGATTTTTACCTTACCTTTTTATAGTAAGTCATTTAATTTCTCCCAAATATCTACATCTGGTAATTTGACATTTACCATTTTTCTATAGATTTCATCTGCTCCTGTGTACTTTGCAAAGGTGGATCTGTTCATAAAAAGGTGTTTTACCTCATGCTGGAGGTGAAACAGGTTCTCAAATGTTTGGTACAAAACCTTTACTGTAGGCATCCCTTTCATGGATGAATTATTGGCTTGATATCCTGCCACTTCTTTGATCTTCCTGTTGTAGTCCTCATGAGGCATTAATCTATCATTTATCACCAAGGGATTTGGTAGACCTTTCTACCTTAAAGCATCAAACTTAACCATGAACCTGTCTGTTATCATTGTAAAAGTTTTTAAAATTTTGGACAGCCCACATGGTTCCAAAGTTTTTATGTTAGACATGGTCAAGTCATTTTTTATTGTCTTTGTTTTAGAGTCTAAATCATAGAGTTGGAGTCTTGTTTCATTATTAAATAAAGGTCAACAACCTTATTTCTACTATCATAGATTCCACATTATTTTAAAAGTGTCATTGTTTCAAAATTGACATGCGCTATGAAATTTCCTAGGAGTTTTTGTAGCGCAAAACTTAGAAAATGCACTATATGTGCTACGAAATCGGGGATTCGTAGTTAGGAGTTTTCGTAGTGCAAAACCCAAAATTTGCACTGGATGAACTATGGAATTGGGGGTTCATGTTAGATCGATTCTAGTTGTCAAATCAACCTGAATTCATTAATGTTTCATCATTAGGTGTCAGTCCATGAACCTTACCCATCACATGTAGCCATTCACTCTCATCATTAGTTTCGTTAGGGGTCTTTGTACGCACTCTTTTCGAATTTCAAAAAGAAAAGGTAAGGGTGAATTGGTCCTGGTCATTTTCGTGTTCCTTTCATGCATAAGAAGCACTTGGCAAGCTCAGGGTCAGCATACATCAGAGTTCTTTGAAGGCTCAAGCGAGGCAGTGTTCAAACTAAAACAAGGCAAGTTTTTCCAAGTCCCCTTTACAGGGATTTGAAAGGAGAGATGTCAGAAGAAAGAATAAATTGAAGCTTGAAAATATTGAGATTGCCAAACTTAAGAAAAGGACAAGGAAACATGCAGTTGAGATAGCCAACTTCAACAAAATGAAGGTCCAGTGGGAACATGAAAGAAAGTCAAAACCTCAAGTAGTGAACAGAAAGGCCCAATACTTCACCTGGACTATCCCTATCATTAAAGAGGAAAGATACATCAGATGGATTAATCACAGGCTTAGAATCAATATCAGAGTGATGGAAAGGAAAATTGAGGACCTAGAGATTCAACTAAGCAAATCTAGAGGACAACCTCAACATAAAGGAATAGGGTAGTAAGTGATGAAACCTTAACACAATTTTGATTGAAGCTAGGACATTACTTCTTGAAGTTGTTTTATGGATGGGTAATCTCAAGTATATGTGGCATATTCAAATAAGGAAATATCTGAGAAGAATCCTAAGGAGGAAATTTTTTGGAAAAAACTGTTGTAGGTAACATGCAATACACGACAGTTTCGTAGCGCGCTACAAAATTGCTGTAGGTGCAATTTTGCTCTTTTTGATCAATCTTCAAAGGAAAGAAGGGGATATTTTTGAAAGAGGATGCTGTTGGAGAATATGAGGAGGGAATTTGAGAAGGTTTAAAGCCAAAGTAAAGTAAAAATTCACGAAATGAAAAATGTTTGCAAGAACAAAGTTTTGCATTACGAAATCACTGAAGCAGCCTTTTTTCAACAGAAAAACTATTTTAAGTAGTCAACTTCCAGGAGGTCTCTTGAGCAAGTGAAAGCATATTTTGGAAACCTAAGAGTGGTTATTCTTCCTAAAATACCTATCTACAAAAACCTCTTTTAGTTTCTTAAAATTCATTATGATATGGGAGAAGTTGATGACTCAAATTGTGTTATGAAACTGCTGTAGGAGCAGTTTTTCAGAAATCACAATTTTCTATTTTAAACCTGATATTCAAAGACAGTTTCTAGGTAGGAGGAAAGGTATTGCAAAATACCAAGAGAGGTTTTTGTTCAGCACCGAGTGGTCGACAAAATCCTCCTTAATTTTTGCAAAATACATTTTTTTTTAGGAGATAAAAGCTTTGTCCCAACATCTATTTTTCAGCCAAAACAGAGGAGGGGACAGTTTCCTAGTTTTCAGGGCAGATGAAGAAGAAGCTATTGAAGGCGAGCCGGAGGGTTATGGACATCACCAAGGTTGAAGTTAAGGAGGAGCAGCTATCAATATCAAATTTAATTCATATATTAGGTTGTTACTATCATAAAAGCAGTTGTACTCCTAATTGTATTAGGACTCTAGGACTGTTAGTTGTAATTAATAGTTTGTTTAAGTATCAATAGGTGTCAGGTCAAGTAAAATTCAAATTCCCCTCATGCTGGAGGAAGGAATCCAAGATTGTAATGAACTATATATATGACAAGAGGTGTAATGCACCAAGGGTTGGAATTTTTTGAGAAAAACACTCATATTGTGTCATTGTAGAAGACTATGTTTTTATGTAATTCAGAGTTTGTCTTTACTACTCAGGATTCAAAAGAGAGTACAATTCTTGATTGTTTTATGGTTGTCCTCATTTCCTCATTTGCAGTGGTATGAATTTATGTTACTTAGAACTCATTGGCAATGCTCTAACTTCCTTCATGCATTTGTAGACTATGTTTCCTACATGTTCTTATGTGTTACTGATATATTGAACTCTTGATGCCTAACTTCCATGTTAAGCTAATATTTTTGTCATACTAAACATTTTCTGACTCCATAAGCCCAATGGATGTTTATTGATTTTGTTCAACCATTCATACTCTACCTTTTTCATAGAGTTAGCCATCTAATCTTTTACTAAAATCTTTAACCTAGTGAGAGAGCCCTCTCAGGTTGGGGAGGCTAATCCTCAGCCAAAATTTGGTTTGAAACAGTTACTCAAGGTCTTCCTGGTCAGCAGCCTATTAGGAGAAGGTTTTTTGATGAAATTTTGGTGCATCTGCTAGAATCTTGAAAATTATTGATTCCTGAAATCAAGAAGCTAAATTTCATAAGGTAGTAGGAGCTTAGAAATTTTCCGAGGCTACAATCTACCTTGGTGAATCCCCACCTCAAATAACAAATTGGAAGGTGACTCCACTGCTAGAATATCAGTAGCTTGATGAAGTTTCAAGATGAGTTCCATTGCAAGAATGAATGCCAGGTATGCCCCTATGAATTCGTCTCATATCCCTGGTTTTCCAAATCCTATGCCAAAGGTTGATTGGTTAGATGATCTTCCAATATTTAAAGATGAAAAGAAAGACAATGCTGCTCTTCATTTGGTTAGGTTCCATATGCATGTATGCAGTCTTAAGGTTCAGTTCCCTGAAGATTGTCTCTTGAAGATGGTTATGACCACTTTAGAAGGAAAAGCATGGTCTTGGTATACAAGCTTGGAAAATGGTTCATTATATTCTCTTGCTAATTTCCATGATGTATTCTATGACATGTATAAAGAGTGTCATCCCTCCTTATTACTGATCAAAGATTGTTGTAAACATTCTGCGTGTTTTATTCAATATTTGGAGGATTGTTATGATGATGATGAATTTATGGATGAAGAAATTTTAGAAGCTCTTCATAACAATACATTTCAACAACTAGAAGAAAGGATAACATCCCATGACATGCAACATGAAAATCAACAGGGGTTTACTTATGAAAATCATGTTACATCATATTAGATTAATGTAAAGATGTAGCAAACTTTCCAGTCTTGCAATCATAAAGAGTATGAAAATGATTGCAAACACCAAGAAGAAGTACTGGAAGATAGCTTTTATAATCCTTAGGCAAAGGAAAAGGTTGATTTTTTATGTCATACTTGGCAACAACTTACATCAATGAATGATCTTAATAATGAGGAAAATTACATTGTTTGTGGGAATCACTCAGAAAAGTAGTTGGATAGCATATCAAAGGAATCGTGTGTGGCTGAAAATCAGTTGTCTGAAGATACAGAATGTTATGATGATCATCAAAATAACCATGTCCTCTTTGACCCTATAAATCAATACATGGCAAAGCTTTTCACACTAGTATTTCATTTTCATTTGCATTATGAAGATCAGATACATTATAAGTTGATTTGGTCATCTCACTGTCATGGTTATTTTGAGGTCGAATGCAGTCAAGAGCCTCTAATATCAGAAAAGAAAATTGATTGGATTTATTGGAAATATCATGTTGCCTGACCTAAAGTGGAAATTGTAGCTAATAGGGTAGGTAGGAATGTGCAAATAAGCTCAGGGTAGGTTGACTGAGCATTTTTTAGTAGGTGCGGGTTGAGTCCCTCTTGCAGAAATCATTAAAGCTTGGGGAGCAGGTTGGGTAGCATTTCAGAATTTTATTCTAAAGGATGGATAGCAGCACTGGAACTGCAGGTTCTTAGTGTACCACAAGGGCATACTATCCCAAGTGGAGCCATTGTTATCACTATGAAAGTTTTAAAATTTTGGATAGCCCCCATGGTTCCAAAGTTTTTATGTTAAACATGGTCAAGTCATTTTTTATTGTTTTTGTTTTAGAGTCTAAATCATAGAGTTGGAGTCTTGTTTCCACTATTAAATAAAGGTCAACAACCTTATTTCTACTATCATAGATTCCACATTATTCAAAAGTGTCATGTGTTAGGTTGTTTCAAAATTGACATGCGCTATGAAATTTCCTAGGAGTTTTCGTAGCGCAAAACTCAGAAAATGCACTATATGCACTACAAAATTGGGGATTCGTAGTTAGGAGTTTTCGTAGTGCAAAACCCAGAATTTGCACTGGATGTGCTACGAAATTGGGGATTCGTGTCAAATCGAGTCTAGTTGTCAAATCAACCTAAATTGGTTAATGTTTCATCATTAGGTCTCAGTCCATTAACCTTACGCATCACATGCAGCCATTCACTCTCATCATTAGATTCGTTAGGCATCTTTGTACACACTCTTTTCAAAATTAAAAAAGAAAAGGTAAGGGTGAATTGGTCCTGGTCATTTTCATGTTCCTTTCATGCATAAGAAGAACTTGGAAAGCTCAGGTTCAGCATACATTAGATTTCTTTGAAGGCTCAAGCAAGGCAGTTCTCCATTTCAACTCAAGCGAGGCAGTGCTCAAACTAAAACAAGGCAAGTTTTTCCAAGTCTCCTTTACCGGGATTTCAAAGGAGAAATGTCGGAAGAAAGAAGAAATTGAAGCTTTCCAATCTTGAGATTGCCAAACTTAAGAAAATGACAAGGAAACATGCAGTTGATATAGCCAACTTCAACAAAATGAAGGCCCTATGGGAACATGAAATAAATTCAAAACCTCAAGTAGTGAGCAGAAAGGCCCAATACTTCACCTGGACTGTCCCTACCATTAAAGAGGCAAGATACATCAGATGGATTAATGACAGGATTAGAATCAATATTAGAGTGGTGAAAAGGCAAATTGAGGACCTGGAGCATCAACTGAGCAAATCTAGAGGACAGCCTCAGCATAAAGGAATAGGATAGTAAGTGATGAAACCTTAACACAATTTTGATTGAAGCTATGGCATTACTTCTTGAAGTTGTTTTATGGATGGGTAATATAAAGTATATGTGGAATATTCAAATAAGGAAATAGCTGAGAAGAATCCTAAGGAGGAAATGTTTTGGAAAAAACTGTTGTAGGTAACATGCAATACACAATAGTTTTGTAGCGTGCTACGAAACTGCTATAGGTTCTCTTTTTGATCAATCTTCAAAGGAAAGAAGGGGATATTTTTGAAAGAGGATGCTATTGGAGAATATGAGGAGGGAATTTGAGAAGGTTTAAAGCCCAAGTAAATGAAAAATTCACAAAATGAAAAATGTTTGCAAGAACAAGGTTCTGCGCTACGAAATCACTGAAGCAGCCTTTTTCAGTAGAAAAACGGTTTTAAGTAGTCAACTGCGAGGAGGTCTCTTGAGAAACTGAAAGAATATTTTGGAAAAATGAGAGAGGTTGTTCTTCCTAACATACCTATCTACAAAAACCTATTTCAGTTTCTTTAAATTCATTATGATATGGGAGATATCGATGACTCAAATTGCGCTACAAAACTATTGTAGGTGCAGTTTTTCAGAAATCACAATTTTCCAATTTACACCTAATATTCAAAGACAGTTTCTAGGAAGTAGGAAAGGTATTGCAAAAACCCAATAGAGGTTTTTGTTCAGAAAAGCGAGTTATACAAAAGCCTCATTCAGTTTGGCAAAATAATTTTTTTATGAAGAGATAAAAGCTCTGTCCCAACACCTATCTTTCAGCCATAACAGAGTAGGGGACAATTTTCTAGTTTTCAGGGCAGATGAAGGAGAAGCTATTGAAGGCCAGCTGGGGGGTTATGGACATCATCAAGGTTGAAGTTAAGGAGGAGTAGATATCCATAACAAAGTTAATTCATAGATTAGGTTGTACTATCATAAAAGCAGTTGTACTCCTAATTGTATTAGGACTCTAGGACTGTTAGTTGTAATTAATAGTTTGTTTAAGTATCAATAGGTGTCAGGTTAAGTAAAATTCGAATTCCCCTCATGCTGGAGGAATGAATCCAAGATTGTAATGAACTCTATATATGACAAGAGGTGTAATTCACCAAGGGTTGGAATTGTTTGAGAAAAACACTCATATTGTGTCATTGTAGAAGACTATGTTTTTATGTAATTCAGAGTTTGGCTTTACTACTCAGGATTCAAAAGAGAGTTCAATTCTTGGTTGTTTTATGGTTGTCCTCATTTACTCATTTGTAGTGGTATGAATGTATGTTACTTAGAACTCATTGGCAATTCTCTAACTTCCTTCATGCATTTGTAGACTATGTTTCCTACATGTTCTTATTTGTTACTGATATATTGAACTCTTGATGCCCTGACTTCCATGTTAAGCTAATATTGTTGTCATACTAAACATTTTCTAACTCCATAATCCCAATGGATGTTTATTGATTGTGTTCAACCATTCATACTCCTTTACTTGTTTCATATAGTTATCCATCTAATCGTTTACTAAAATATTTAACCTAGTGAGAGAGACCTCTCAAGTTGGGGAGGTTAAGCCTCAGCCAAAAGTTGGTTTGAAACAGTTACTCAAGGTCTTCCTGGTCAGCAGCCTATCAAGAGAAGGTTTTGTGATAACATTTTGGTGTGTCTACCAGAAGCCTGAAGATTACTCATTCCTGAAATCAAGAAGCTGAACTTCTGAAGGTAGCAAGAGCTCAGAAAGTTTTCGAGGTTGCAATCTACCTTGGCAACTCCACACATCAAATAACAAATTGGAAGGTGACTCCACTGCTAGAAGATCAGTAGCTTGATGAAGTTTCAAGATGAGTTCCACTGAAAGAATGAATTCCAGGTATACCCCTATGAATTAGTCTCATATCCCTGGTTTTCCAAATCCTATGCCAAAGGTTGATTGGTTAGATGATCTTCCAATATTCAAAGATGAAAAGAAAGACAATGTTGCTCTTCATTTGGTAGTTTCCATATGCATGATCAGTCTTAGGTTCAGTTCCCTAAAGATGTCTCTTGAGAGTTATGACCACTTAGAAGGAAAAGCATGTCTTTTTGTAAAAAGAGGAAAATGGTCATTATATTCTTGCTAATTCCATGAGTATCTATGACATTTATAAAGAGTGCATCCCTCTTATGCTGGTCAAAGATTTCCTGTAACATTCTTACGTGTTTTTATTCAATATTTGGAAGATTGTTATGATGATGATGAATTTATGGATGAAGAAATTTTAGAGGCTCTTCATAACAATACATTTCAACAACTAGAAGAAAGGATAACATCCCATGACATGCAACATGAAAATCAGCAGGGGTTTACTTATGAAAATCATGTTACATCCTTTGAGATTAATGTAAAGTTGCAGCAAAGTTGCTAGTCTTTTGATCATAAAGAGTATGAAAATGATTGCAAACACCAAGAATAAGTACTGGAAGATAGCTTTTATAATCCTCAGCTAGAGGAAAATGTTGATTTTTTATGTCATACTTTGCAACAACTTACATCAATGAACGATCTTAATAATGAGGAAAATTACATTGTTTGTGGGAATCATTCAGAAAAGCAGTTGGATAGCATATCAAAGGAATCGTGTGTGGCTGAAAATTCAGTTGTCTAAAGATATAGAATGTTATGATGATCATCAAAATAACCATGTCCTCTTTGACCCTATAAATGAATACATGGCAAAGCTTTGCACACCAGTATTTCATTTTCATTTTTATGTTAAACATGGTCAAGTCATTTTTTATTGTTTTTGTTTTAGAGTCTAAATCATAGAGTTGGAGTCTTGTTTCCATTATTAAATAAAGGTCAACAACCTTATTTCTACTATCATAGATTCCACATTATTTCAAAAGTGTCATGTGTTAGGTTGTTTCAAAATTGATATGCACTATGAAATTTCCTAGGATTTTTCGTAGCACAAAACTCAGAAAATGCACTATATGCACTACGAAATTGGGGATTTGTAGTTAGGAGTTTTCGTAGCGCAAAACCAAGAATTTGCACTGGATGCACTATAAAATCAGGGATTCGTGTCAAATTGAGTCTAGTTGTCAAATCAACCTGAATTCATTAATGTTTCATCATTAGGTGTCAGTCCATGAACCTTACCCATCACATGCAGCCATTCACTCTCATCATTAGATTCATTAGGGGTCTTCGTACGCACTCTTTTCAAATTTCAAAAAGAAAAGGTAAGGGTGAATTGGTTCTGGTCATTTTTTTGTTATTTTCATGCATAAGAAGCACTTGGCAAGCTCAGGGTCAACATACATCAGATTTATTTGAAGGATCAAAGTTATCCATTTCAACTCAAGCGAGGCAGTGTTCAAACTAAAACAAGGCAAGTTTTTCCAAGTCTCCTTTACAGGGATTTCAAAGGAGAAATGTCGGAAGAAAGAATAAATTGAAGCTTGCCAATCTTGAGATTGCCAAACTTAAGAAAAGGGCAAGGAAACATGCAGTTGAGATAACCAACTTCAACAAAATGAAGGCCCTATGGGAACATGAAAGAAATTCAAAACCTCAAGTAGTGAGCAGAAAGGCCCAATACCTCACTTGGACTGTCCTTGCCATTAAAGAGGCAAGATACATCAGATGGATTAATGACAAGCTTAGAATCAATATCAGAGTGATGAAAAGGCAAATTGAGGACCTGGAGATTCAACTGAGCAAATCTAGAGGACAACCTTAACACAAAGGAATAGGGTAGTAAGTGATGAAACCTTAACACAATTTTGATTGAAGCTAGCACATTACTTCTTGAAGTTGTTTTATGGATGGGGAATATATATATGGCATATTGGAATAAGGAAATAGTTGAGAAGAATCCTAAGGAGGAATTTTTTTGGAAAAAGTTGTTGTAGTTAACATGCAATACACGGCAGTTTCGTAGCGCGCTACGAAACTACTGTAGGTGCAATTTTTCTCTTTTTGATCAATCTTCAAAGGAAAGAAGCAGATATTTTTGAAAGAGGATGATGCTGGAGAATAGGAGGAGGGAATTTGAGAAGGTTTAAAGCCCAAGTAAAGGAAAAATTAACAAAATGAAAAATGTTTGCAAGAACAAAGTTTTGCGCTACGAAATCATTGAAGCAACCCTTTTCAGCAGAAAATTTGTTTTAGGTAGTCAACTTCCATGAGGTCTCTTGAGCAATGGCAGTGGCTGTCTCAAGGATGGACTATTTGAAATGTATCAAGCTATCCAATTCCTTCTCCTTTTCTTTCAATTGATCATTTAATTGGAGAATGAGGTCCATCATATCCTCTTGCTGAGTTTGGCTTTCAAGTACTTCATTGGTCTATGGATGCTCAGAATGAGGTAGCTTTATTTTCTTCTTCAAAGAAGCAATATCCTCATTCTTCTTCTTTATTAGTTTCTCTGCAACTTAGATATCATTGGGATTATACCGAAGCTCAATCACCAAGTCTTCGAGTGACTTAATTCTATTGTATTTGGCCTGTGAGGATGCCTTTTCTAACTTAAAATGTGTTGTGATATTATCCAGTGAGATTTTGAGTTTGTGCACATCCATTTCTTTATTTGTCATGGTGGAATAAATCATCTCACCATCCTGCTTATGGAACTCAATTTGGTCAATAGGGTGAACATCCCTAGCCAAAACTTCAAAATCTGTTTTCTTGTAGCTTACTGATGATCTTGGTTGTTGGACTGTAGGCTGCATGAATGTCATTTTCATTTTACCTGTCTTAATGTCAAAGGTTGAAATTAATCTATTTTGATTTGCAGGTGTTTGCTTAAAGTACTAGGCATAAGTCTTAGCATTTAATGCCTCATTTCTTAACTTAATTTCTTTATACTTATCCTTTATATCTTTCTCTTTATCCATTGGCTTGTTGGATGAAGGGACTTCAATGCTGAGTTGTTTCTCAATAAGTTGAGTGTTTGAAGTAGAAGGGTGGTGTGTTTCTTCTAAAGTTACTGGGCCTTTACTCCTTCCAACCATTTTTTCAGTGCCAGTGATTTCCACTATGTCAATGGTGTCTTCTTGTTCAGTTATAGGATTAAGCTTGGGCCTCTTCCTGTAACTGATCTCAAATTGGCCATCTGTAGTGTCCATTGTTGAGCTAGAACCTTCTTCCTTGGTTCTTTTCGCATTTCCGTCTTCATTGGCTGGAGTCTACAAAATAGGAGGAATATTCTTTTGTTATTCTAGGGTTGGAACCTGCAGAAAGGAACTAGTATCAATCTTCTTTTCCACATCTATCAAAGTATTCTCCACATCTACTATAGTTTTCTCCACATCTATCAAAGTGTTTTCCAACCATTTTGACTGGTTGGCAAATCTCTCAATGTCTGGCCTAGGATCATGCATGAAAGGACTCAATTTGAATTTGAGCCTTAGTTTATTTATGAGTCCATGAGGGTCATATTGTGACATAAAATTGCTCTTGAAATTCTCTTGCTGTAAAATTTTATTTGCCTCTAGCCCAACTTCCCTATTATTACAAATAAAGGGGCCCAATTGGTTGTTCATTTTAAATTGGGTCTTCTTCCTAGCTGATAGGAAATTAACTTCATCAGAGTTTATGATTTGTCTGAAATACTCTAATGCAAATATCCTCATGGGGAGGTATTTGGGAAACTTGTAGGGAGTTAGTTGGAATCCATATATTTTGATTTCTGTGTGGTCGTAGTATAGATACCAATCTCCCACTCTACTATTCTTAGCCAACTGTAAAACTCTTTTAATCTCCTGACTGATCCTAGGCTGATAGCTACTGGTCAACATGTTTATAACTGGATGAAAAAATGAGTCAATGAAGTCTTTATAGGAAAAATAGTGGAGTATCTTTGGATCAATGGTGTCCAATAGATGACAAATCTTAGATTGCCCTTGGTGTCTAACTTTTGGATGCTGACCGGAAATTTGTCATACTGATAATATAGGAACATGTGAAACAAAATTGAAGAGTATTTGAACGCTCCCTCATTTGGTAATCTGATAAACTGTTCATGGATTTTCTCTGCTATGAATTGAGCATAGTTGTAAACTGTAGCAGGAGCTTGCCTGGGTAAAAGATAGAAAGGAAAGTAAGGACAACCTCGTCAAAATGTTCATTAGTGGTGTACCCTAGAATGCAACAGAGCATGGTTATAATTTGTTTGCCTCTCTTAGAAAAAATGGTGGAAGCATATGGAGGACTATCTGTTGGAGTATGAGACTCATTTATGATGAAATTTTGGAAACTCTGAGCCTTCTTGGGAAGGAATAGCTTTATGTAGAGTTTAAGTAAACCTTCAATGGAAAGTGTGGTCTCATTTAAGCCTCGTTGGATCTACAACAATTGATTTATTGATTTTTCTATAATAGTGAATAAATCTTGTTGGTCAGGGGTGACTATGGCTCTTTGACTGGGAACATAACAAGCTTGGCAAAAGTCAATGATTTATGGGAATGGGTGTACTTCTGGGAACAAGTACTTGGGAAAATTGGACTCCCATAGGTGAATGCTATCATTCTGGTTCAAAAACTTGTCTTTACTCCAGCAGTGGAGTTTCAGTAGGTAAGCAGGGGAAGAAGTGTCCTTGATTTGAAATCCTCTGTCGACTAATGGAAGGTGGTCAATATCTAGGTGAGGGGTTTGAAGAGGTCTTACATCCAGGGAGGTTTGGGAAGCCATAATTTGGTATATTCAACTGAATTACTCTTTCTGTGGCTTTAGGAGTGAGGTCAGGAGCTCTGGAATAGTGGGGAGGGTAATTACAATCTCTAAAAAAGGGTTTGGATGCACAACAAGTCTTTTTTCAGTTTAGGAAGGTTTCTTAATTAATTTAATTATTTAACCATTCAATAATTACTATGCATAGTTCAAATTTACAGGGTCATTCTGGTTCTTCTAAGAATACCTAGAAATTGGCCATTTGGTGCGCAGACGGGGTTCTGTGGTGGAAACAGAGGATTTTGAGGCTTCAATTGTCAATTTTCTACTTCAATTCGGTGTCTGCAACATCTTCGGGTGGAAAAGTTGGTTAAATTGGTCACGCAGAGGTTCAGGGTGTCAGAATTGGTTTAACAGAGCTTTACAGTGAAAATGAGTGAAAAGAGAAAATTGGGGCTTTTTCGGCCTTTTAACCAATAATGGTTAGATTTTGGTGTGAGATTTATTGAATGAACAATGGGTACTTTTGGTTATATGGGGAGGTGGTTTGAGGCCATATCACACCGCTTTTGGATGGAGGGTAGTATTTTTCGTGAGGACGCGATATAACCTGGTGCCACCATGTAGTAGAATCGTGCCCAGCCAAAATCGCGAATCTCGCATGCTCTCGAGCTATTAAATGTCGGAAGATGAATCCGCATGATATGGCTATGTGCTATTGGATCTATAGGTGGGATATCAGATGGATATCGCGTGGTGAAGTAGCACGGATGGAGTTGGGATGTGATTGGAGGGGCCCGAGATTTAATTACAAATGAAATGTGATTAATTAACAAATAATGACTGGATTTTTAATATAAGTGGTGGGTTAATTAAAGGTGGGGACCATGGGTTATATGCAAAGGTTTTTTTAACTATAAACCAAGTCATGGTGGGTTAAAAGGGTGTCCAGAAATTATAACGTGGGGGATCTATTAAGCGGGACTTTAGGAAATAACTTAGGATAAAGGGTTTTGTGGGTTTTTAAGGGGAAAAGGGAAATTAATAAGGGGGGAATGTAATATTTGTAATGGGAATGGGTTTCACACCAAGGTAAGGGGTTTTGGGAAGGGGGAATGATTTTTGAAGGGTAATATCTAGGGAAATATGTGAAACCAGGGGGTAAAGGGTCAAAATGAGGGGAAAGGGTATTTATAATTAATGAAGGGATAATGAGGGGAAATCAATAAAATAAGTATGTGGGGGTCTAATGAAATGAGGGGAAATTAGTAAATAAGTTTTGGTGAATATCCTTTCTCTTTCACAAATTTTCTTGCACATGAAACATAGGATTAAGCATGATGAATGTGATTTTGACTTAGCAACCTTGTGCTCTTGCAAAACTTCTTCTACCTACCATTTATTTAGCCTAGCATTTTCTCTTCATTCATTGGGTGAATTTGAGCTTGCTAGCCTTTTATTTCCTTTTCTTTTTATAAGCAAACTATCTAATTCTAACCTTATAACTTCCAATGGCTCAAATTAAATTGATAAGCTCATTATTATTCTCTACCTAACTACTGATATGCCAAGATTAAACAGTTTGGCTAGATCTTTATTCTCTATCTATCAACATGAAATTTAAAGCATGAATGAGTTAAGATTAAACTATTTGAGCATCATGAATTGTGGCATTTTTGACAAGCTGCACACAATATTATTTTTCAAAGTAAAGTAAAAGGAGTGGAATTTGAATTTTCACACTTTCATGATCTATTTTCATCTCTCCTTTTTTTTTGGGTTCATATTTTTTTACTTTTCTTATCTTTTTCTTTCTTTTTGTCCTTTTATTATTCTTTTAGGACATACTCTCTTTACATTTTTTAATTTCAATAATATGGGAAAACATTTTGCGGAAAGCAAAAGTATGTACAATATTACAAGACTAACCATAGCCAATTCAAAATTATGAATCCTATTATTATAGGACCCTAACAGTGGCTTCACATGGGGATGACATTTCTTGGTGAAATGTCAAGAACTTTAAGATCAGTAGCCTTTGAAACTTTGATTATGGTTTCCTTGTAACTGATCCTCTGTGATCTGCTTTATTCATAGATATGATGGTACACCTTTCAAAGCTCATGGCTTTCTCTTCGGGCTTCAACCTCAAAAGATTACTATCCCATGCAATCTAAACTTTGCAATGTTATATAAAATGAGAAAAGTAAAATGAACTATTGTTAATATGTGGATAAGTAATGCTTCAACATTCTACCATTGACTAGTCCTCCTGGTAGATTTGTTCCATCTAAATGTCTCAAGAAAAATGCATTGTTACCTCTATAACCATAAATGATATAAGGGCCTTGCCATAGGAAATCAAATTTACCATGTTTACCCTTTTATTCTCTTCTAGAATCCCATTTGAGTACTTTGTCACCTATGTAAAAATCCCCAGCTTTGGTCTTCTTGTCAAAAATCTTTTTGATTTTATCTTGGATCGCTTGTGATTTGACATAGACTTCTTCTCTGGTTTGCTGCAAATGTATTGTCGGATTTATCCTCCTTTGGATATCATTTGGTTCTACTTGCAACTCTTGAATCATTTTCATTACTAGTACTCCTAAGGAAGATGGAAAAAAAACATTCATTCCATATACTAGTGGGTAAGGAGATGTACCAATGGATTTTTTGGTAGTTAGTTTGTCTACCCATAAGGCATTAACTAACTTTTTGTTCTAGGTCTTCTTGTTGTCTTCTAGTAGTTTCTTGATGATATTAATGAGGCTCTTTTTTGAGGATTCTGCAAGTCCATTACCTTGAGGGTAATAGGTAGTGGAATGGCCAAGGGTAATGTGATATCTGTTATAAAAATTTACCATTTTCTTGGATTTAAAAGCAGTTGCATTATCAGTAAGGAGCTTTCGAGGGCATCCAAATCTTGAAAGGATATTGTTCTCAAGGAATGAGATGATGACAAAGTTCGTGGCTTGTCTAGAAGGGATGGCTTCTATCCATTTAGTAAAGTAATCAGCGCCTGTCAAAATCCACTTATGCTAGGCTGAGGAGGATGGGTGAATTTCCCCAATGAAGTCTAAACCCCATTGTTGAAAAGGCATTTCTGTGGAGAAGGGCTTTAGAGGTAATGGTAAGAGCTTCATTTTGCCCTCAAATATTTGGCACTTGTGACAGGAGGTTACATATTTCTTGACATCTACAAAAAGGGTGGGCCAGTAAAAACCTGCCCTTAGAATCTTATTAGCAGTTTTTTTCCAATATAGGTGTCCTCCACAGTCTCCTGCATGAAATTATTGCATAACTTTGTTAGCTTCATCTTTTAACAAATAATACAATAGAATGCCACCATTATCTTTCCAAAATAAAGCATTGTCTATGATACAATATTTCATTGATTTCAATTTCAAAAATCTAACTTTAGTTCTAGATAAACTAGGAGGAGCTTGTAGGTTTAGTAAAACAAATATGATATCTACATACTAAGGTGAATCTATGAAAGATTCACTGATCTGTGGAGTCACCATCTCTTCCTGATCATTTAGGGCACCAACGAAATTTATATCTAAGGCTTGACAGTTTCATTTAGCCATGAGTTTAGCTAAACCTTGGCCTTTAATAAGTTTTGTAGGCTTTATTTCTATGTCGTATTCCAAAATAGTGGCAATCCATTTGCCTCTCTTCCCTTCAGGCCCATTCTGTGTGAGAATGTCCTTCCCTACTGAATTTGGAACATAAGTAATGATGTGTGAATATAAGATGTACACTCTGAAATATTTAATAGCTTTCACTAAAGCAAGTGCTTGTTTTTCCATTATGTTGTGTTTTAGTGTAGCATCTCTCAAAGATTTTCTAAAAAATGCAATAGGTTGCTCATAACCTTGATCATTCTTTTGCAACAAGATTGTTGCAATAGTATGTTCTGAAGCACAAGAGAAAATTATAATTTTTTTTTTTGAAATCAGGACTTATGAGGATTGGTGTTTTAGTAAGGGCTTCCTTGATTGCCTCAAAAGAATGTTTAGCCTCTACTCTCCATTTAAGTGTTGAATCTTTCTTTAACATGTTATTTAATTGTTTGATTAATTCTGCTAAGTTTGAAATGAATCCTCTAAGAAACTTTATTTTGCCTAAAAATGATTGTAATTCTTTGATGTTTCTAGGATGAGTGATGTTTAGGATTTCCTCTATTCTAGTTGGATCTATTATAATTCCATATTTTGATATTATGTGTTCCAAGAGTTTACCTTCTTTTAGACCAAAGAGTGTCTTTTTGGGATCTAAGGAAATGCAGAATTTTCTACATTTAACAAAAACGCTTCTTAGGTGATCTAGATGTTCATTATTTGATTTGGAAAACATTGTGATGTCATCTTGGTAAACCACTAGAAAGTCATGGATTTATTTTTCAAAGGCTATGTCCATTTCTCTTTGGAATGTAGCTCCGACATTCATTAATCCAAAGGGAATTTTCAAATAAATGAAAGTACCCCAGGGAGTGGTAAATGTAGTCTTTGCTTGATCCTCTGCTTGAACTAAGATTTGGTTGTATCCAAAGAATCCATTAAGCATTGAAATTCTGGATGAGCCTACTACCCTCTGGAGAATGTGGTCCATTTTTGGGAGAGGGTAGTTATCTTTTAATGACACTTTATTCAAGTTCCTAAAATCAACACAGAGTCTGATTTCTTATGTTTTCTTTCTAGTAGTGACCAAATTAGAGACCCAATCTGAATATCTAATTGGTGCTATGATTTGTGCATCATACATCCTTTTTACTTCTTTTTCAATTAATGGCAATATTTTGTTTAAAGGGTTTCTGATCTTCTTTGATGGGTATCTTATGTTGAATAATGCTGGTATCATAAGACCTAAGGTTTTCATAACTCCAGGCAAAGACATCTTGCAACTCTTTGAACAGATTTTTGCATTTAAGCTTTTCATCTCGGGGTATTGCTTTGGATATTTTGATAAGCTTGGGTTTTTCTTCTGTTCCTATGTTACATTCTTCTATGTCTGCTCTTAAAGGCTCCATTTTTGGTTTTCTAGCTACATCATTTGAATCAAACAAATCTTCTAGTGGGACTAATCCTTTAGGGAAAAAATTATTTTTAAGGTTTAAAATCTTAGAATCATCATTGATTATTTTTTCTATTTCTACTTTTTCTAAGTTATCTATTTCTAATTTAGTGAATTTAGTGGGTTTATCTATATCTAAAGCATTTATATCTATTTCACTATGCATAATGTTATCTATTGTACAATCAGTATCTATGTTACAGTTTTGAAACTCTCCTTCAACATTCATGAAATCATAGATTTTAGAATCTTGTGAAAAAATTTGCCAATATTTCAAATTGTCAAGTATGACAGGTCTATGTCTTACTTCTGTTGTGTACTGGTGGTTGGGCTGAAAAGGTAGTTTGCAAGTGCTAGCAAAAGTAGCCAAACTATGAGCTTGCATGTTCTGTTTCCTAGGAATAGAAGCAAAATCAGTTTCAAGAAGATCCTTAATCAGATCTAAAACAGTTTCTCTTTATTGGCTAAGTCTAGGATTATTCACAAAATATTCTCCTTTAATTTGTTTTATAATAAATTCTAAGTATCCCATGATAGAAACTCTCTTGGCTCCAATTTTTCTTACTATTTGTAGTCCTGAGATTAAAGCTTCATACTCTGCCATGTTGTTTGTGCATTTAAAGTTTAATCTAAAGGCATGACCTTTAGAATGATTATTTTCCATGTTATGAATCCAAACTCCTGCACCTGCTCCTAATCTATTTACAGAGCCATCAAAATCCAAATGCCATAGAGACTCATGAAATATGTTTTCACTATAATGTTCTTTGTAATTTTCTTCTACAACTATGATTTCATTTTTGACATTGTCTGAATTATACAAGATAAATGAGTCCATATCAGAATGTATGGAGTATATAGGATAATTTTGTCATTTTTCCAAACTACTTACCATGTATTTCATCAAGGTTTCTCTATAAAGTTTTCTTTGTTGACCAAATACAAATATGGTGGCATATGACATGTCCAACTGTAGAGATCCCTGCAATTTTTCTCCCCATGAACGAGATAATAACATTCCATACTTAGGTGTTATATCAACAAATACTATGTCCATAACGATACTCTTTGTTGGGCATTGGACTAGAGTCACACACAAATATTGATCAGGCCAAGGCATTTGACTTGGCTAGAATAAAAGGAAAATGGGTTCGTGTATGGTCTGGTGAAATCTAAGTTTAATCTCTCCATGATTGCTTTAGGCATTAGGTTATGGGATGCCCTTGAATCTAGCATAGCATTATGTAATATTTTATCATGAACATTTAAGCTAATGTAGAATGGAGGGATACCCCCTTGTTGATGTTTTCCATTTACTTTTGGACCAAATAATAACTCAGGTTGATCATCATTAAGATTTACAACATCTTCTTCTTCACCTATGTTTAGTGTTTTAGTGATTTGTGTTCTATAAGATTCATTTTTTACTACCTCGGTCAAAGGAATTGATATTTTGAACTTGGCTATCTCAATCTTAATGTTGAATGGAAATTGAGTTTTGCCTGATTGCATGAGATCTTCCTTAGCAAATGTGGTCTGTGTACCTTTATCTTCTTTTTCAGCATTTGGAAATTTAGTTTGTGTTTTAGTAATTTTGTTTTGAATTCTCTTATTTGGGATAGTTTGATTAACAGTTTCAATTTGAGTTTCAGATGAAGTTATATCTACAATTTTTGGGCTAGAAGTCCCCTGAGTTCCTCTAGGGAGAATTAGAACTTTGGTCACATGAGCTTCTGTTATTTTTTTAGTTTATGTTTGGACTGATTTCTTAGTGGGAATTTCAGTATTCTTTTTGCTTCTAAGTCTATACTATTTTTGAACTTCATAGATAGCAAATTCATAGCCCTGTTTGTAGTCAAAGGATTCCCCAGATTCTAATTTTAACTATTGTAGCATGTACAATTCTTGTTCTTCTTGAGTAAGAAAAACAACATCTTCATTTTTAATCCCTAATAGGTTTATCTGGGTATCCTCCTCTTCTTCATGTTTTTGTGAACCCTCAGCATAATTTTCCTAGAAAGGGGGTTTAATCTGTTGATTTGGTATAATATCTCTTGTTTTTCCAGTATTAATATTTTCCTAAAATTAGGGTTTCTAATTGGGGGTGCTTGTTGATTTTCCCAATGAGATTTTCTTTCCATATTTTCTAATCTATCCATTATCCTTTCTACACTTTTAGCTAAACTATCTATTTTACCATCTAAAGTGGATGGTTCCTCTTTAATGGTAACTCTTTTCTCAATTCTCATCCTGGCTTTCTTAGCTAATAAATTTGCTTCTACACTAACAACATTACTTTTCATTTGTTCCAATTTTTTAGGGTTTCTTTCTCTAAATTAGTAAGACATATCAGTGTCAAAACCATCAGGAAATTTGATTAATGCTAAGTCTGGTGGAGGTTTAATTTTGGTAGGGATTTCATTATAGATACTGTTGAACCTAGTACAATAGTCCTAAACAGATTCATTAGGAGCTCTTCTAATGTTATCATATTCAGACAATATTTGTAATGGGTCTTTCTTTCTTTCCCATCTATCAATAAACAATCTATGGAAAACATCTAAATCAGAAATATGATTAGTAGGTAAACCTTTGAACCATTTTTTAACATCCCCTATCATTTTTTGGGAAAATAACCTCATTTGCACATCAAACTCATCAATCTCATGTAAAAGTAGTCAGTCATTTTACTCACATGTTGTTGGGCAGTATACTGACTAGTAGCATCAAACAAAAATATTTTACTTTGATAATCTTGGGGCATGGCATGTAGTTGAGCTGGTAAGACCAAAGGTGCATATCTTTCTGCCATGGCTGAGATTTTGGTTTGACTGTGGGGCAAAGTTGTGGTGCTTGGAGAAGGACTTGAGATGGATGTAGATGAACTAGATGAACTTGAGATGTTTGGTTGGAGGGGAAGCTGAGGTATGAATGGTTTAGGGGAATGAACTGTAGTGGATATTATAGGTGAGGTGGTAGTAAATGAAACTATATTTACAGTTTTGAAGACTCTGTAGAAATTTCAGAGGTAGCAGCAGTCAAGGTAGCTAATTCAACTGATTGTTGAAGATAGGCATCGTCTATATGGCTTATCAAGGTTGAGGTTAAAGCTTCTAGTTTATCAAAAGTATCAAGAACAAGTTGATCTAAATCAAGATGTATAGGCACCCTTTTTTACTCAATAAATTGAATAAAATTGGGGTCTATTACAGTATCGTGAATTGAATTTTCAGAATTGGTTCTAAACAAAGAAAGCTCAAATGATAAATCAAACTAAATATCTTCTAAACATAATTCTTTGGGGAGGGAATTTTCTTTAATTAACTGACTACTAATTCCTCGAGTTTCTACCTTTTTTTATTTTCTTAAAATTCTGTTAGGGTCATCAACTATTATAGCAGGGTTTGGATCTGGATTTTCCTTGGTATAGTGTGTTCTTTTGGGAGCCATAATTTTAATTTTTTAATTGTTTTTATGAAACCTTTTAAAAAATTTAAAATATATTTAAGGTGCAAAAGATGGGATTTAAGATTTCTTTAAAGTTTTATTACACTGAGGATCGAATCCCTAGTATGGTCACCAATATGTTATCATTCCAAAATTTCTCCAGAGTTGTTGTGAAAGAAATGATAGAGGTAACCACAAACCTACTTTGGAGATTAGGATCTAGCCTTCCTAATGCTCAGAGAGGGCTCTCTCTTTATGATTTAACTTTGTTTAGTTAATTGATTTTAGGCTAGTTATGATTGTACTTGGGTTTTGATTTAGATTTGGTGCTGGGATCACTAACTTAGATGGATAGAGGGATGTATTTTACCATTGGGCTATGGGGTCAAGTGTCAAGAAAACAGGACTAGATCAAGTTGTAAAGATAGTGTTTACAGGGCAAGGTAGCTAAGTAAATTTAGATCTTAAGGCTAGACGGTGAAGTGGTTTTCAATCGGATCCAAGGAGCAATTAAGGGTTCCTTAAATCGGATAGTGAGTGAAATGGTAGGGGTCAATCGAAACTAGGGAGCAATGAAGTATTCCCTAATATGGATATCAAAAGAAAACATTAAAATGATTAAATGTTCAAGATAGAGTGTACTTAAACAAATTCTATAATATAATTCCAGTTAATTCATTCAAATTTAGATAACATGCAATTTTGTGAAACACTTAAGAAAATAAAAATTCGACGAAGAGAAAATACTTCATTGAAGTGGCCCAACACATGAATCCTGTAATGCAATTTCTTTATTACTTAGTCCAGTCTGCTGACTTGAAAAATTGGTACAATGAACCCTCAGGTTACAGATCAATACAACTATAGAAATGTCTAGCAATCCACCCTCTATACTTTGAATTATGAAGTATTTATACAAAATATCCCAAATTTTCTTGGGAATTAATATAGGAAAAATAAATATCTTCATGCAAGAAGATAGAGACAGATATTCAACTGTTGCATTTTGTCCCTGTTTATTAGGCTGTGTTGTCTTATTCTTTGATCTTTTGCTGTTTATTCTCATTTGATGTTGGTCTTCCACGCTGACTGTTCCTTTTACTTTTCCCTTTTAACTGAAACTCTTTTACCTGGTACTCTTTCATCTAAGCTAGCCTTCTGCTTTTCTTTTACTGCTCTATTTTTACTTTTACCTTGTATTTTTACAGTAAGTCATTTAATTTCTCCCAAATATCTACATCTGGTAATTTTACATTTACCATTTTTCTGTAGATTTCATTTGCTTCTGTGTACTTTGCAAAGGTGGGTCTGTTCACAAAAAGGTGTTTTACCTCCTGTTGGAGGTAAAACGGGTTCTCAAATGTCTGGTACAAAACCTTTCTTGTAGGCATCCCTTACATGGATGAATTATTTGCTTGATCTTTTGCCACTTCTCTGATCTTCCTGTTGTAGTCCTCATGAGGCATTAATATGTCATTTATCACCAAGGGATTCGGCAGACCTTTCTTCCTTAAAGCATCAAACTTAACCATGAACCTGTCTGTAGCTAGCTGCATGGTTTGGCATTTGTCCTCAAGGTTCATCATTAAATTCCTCTTGGTGAGCACTTTTTTCACATCTAGTATGGTGCCAGTCCTATCAAGTATGTCTAGCTCCTGCAATTCATATTTATTTTTAGAGTTAAGGAAGTGGATTATTCTAGAGGCTTCTTCTGGCATGTCTCCAAGTTCGGCCTTAACTCTCTGAAATGATTCAGTAGCTAATCTAGAATTGATCCAAGATAAACAATAAGGTGTTACAGACTCATGTGCATGGATGTGCCTATATTATTTTATGCAACGGATCGATAAGATTGTGAAATACACAGGCAATGAAGTAGTTAAAGAAAACATAACAGGCAACACATATAAACACAACAATTTTAATAAGGAGTTCACCCAATGCTCCTGGGGTACGTCTACTAGTCCAGCCTTCAGTGGGGGCATCTCTATTATGTTTTCAAGCAGAGTTTTTACAACAATGAGCTCAATTTGAGTCTCACTTCGCAGATACAAATAAGTAAGACTGCACTTGGATTCGCCAAGTCTCTAGAGTACACAAACTCTCCTCACTTAACTCTTGACCTCTATTGGTCATAGCATTATGAGCCCAATCTAAGACTCATACATGACAGGCATTACAGAGGAGTGTGCTTGAACCTCTCAAGCCTTCTCTGGAGCATATAGACTCTCTGACTCTCTCTGTCTTTGTCTTGACTTTGGCTCGATGCTGCCTTTGCTTTTGCAGGTCAGATCGGTTTGTCGTCTCTGCTTCTAACTTGTTTTCTTAACTTGCCTCCTCTCTCTGTCAGTTCATGGCTTTAAAGCCAATCTACTTTCTAACTGTTCGTTTTCGCCTCCCGGCTTTCTTGGTCCCCTTCCTCTGTCCATTTGAATCCCTATGTCCTGCATAATCAGTCACTGTATAACACCTCACAAGGAGGTGACCACCTATTTCATAATGAATGAGTGTCAGTTCCCTTGGACATATTCGAAATGACCGTTTATTCCGTTAACTCCAATAATGCCAACGAAACACGACCTTCTGCCAACGCATTGTCCATATCGGACTTCAAATCCTATACAACTCTGCCTATTGACCCCATCAAATCTAGTCATCCATTGTAACGCGTCTCCACCGTTGATCTGGGGCCCTAGATCCTACGGTCATCATTCATATCGCGCAACTAAGTAGCATGATGTTTAACCATCCGATGTGAACAATTTTCTCTCTCTTCTGTCGGATGCATGGCAACCATTATATGGCATCGGGTGGGACTCGGTTGAAACCGCTTACCGCTCGAAGCCCCTTCGATATTCTGCTGGTTTTGTAGAATCCCGCTTTCACGAAATCGGAATGATATCCATTGCATTTTATAATTTTTCAGGTTTGGGTGCTTGCAACCTTTCCTTCTTTGAGGGGTTTACCTTGCGATATGCGATTAACGACTTGTCACTAATCGCATATTACAAAATACCCCCGTTTATGGAAATGGCCTCTGGATTTGCTAATTTGCGATAGCGCATGTTACCATGGGCCGACGATCTGCGCGCTTGACTGACGGTCCTCATTACTCTGTGTTGATCACAAATTACAACTGTTACGAGGATATCTCTGATAAGCTTGATTTGTATAAGACTTTTAATCCTTGGCATGATTTTCAAAGAGTTCATGAAAACTTAGAGAGTGTTCTAGGATCCAATTTGGATCAAGGCCTTCCCACTGGAAAAGATTTTGGACCACCAAAAGTTGGTTTTTAAGCATCAATGAAGTGAGGATATAGATTCCTCGCTTGCCTAATTTCTATCCATCTTGCACTGCTTGGTTTTGAACCTTTGAGCCTAATCCTGAGGTACTCAACATCCCCTCTGCACGTAGTTCTCACCTTCCTGTCCAGAATTGTGTCTTCCTACAATTCATTGAGATATTCAGGCAACATATCATCAATAGAAGGCGATTGACTCTACTCTTCGGGATCTTCAATTAATGAAGGTTCAAATAGTCTCAAGATTTCTACATTAACTACTGAATAAATGTGCATGTAAGCTGGAAAATCAAGGCGAAAATCATTCTCATCGATTTTCTCGGTATCTTGAAAGGTCCATACCTTATCGGCTTCAACTTCTTACCTTCACCTTGCATTCTGTCTTTACTGATATACAGACAGACTTGATCACCAACTTGGAAACTATGCTCAATCTGATGCTTATCATGCCTTGCCTTGTACTGTTGGGTGTGGAGCCTGATTATCTTCTATATTCAAAAGTACCGCCACATTGGACCCCAGTTTGAAATGGGGGCGGCAACGCCGCCCGTAAAATATTCGCTGCAGGGGGGGTCCAGGGGGGGGGCGGCTGCGACCTTTGGGAGCCCCCTCCTGCGGGGGTTTTCGGGGGCAGCGCCCTCCCCCGAAGCTAAAAACATCTGTAAAATTGCCTTGTAACAGTATAGTAATTTCTAGTCAATCTGGGCCGTTCATTAGGCAAATGATTTGACGGTAGAACTTATGTTTAGTTTAGGGTTTTTTGCCCTAGAAGGCAACCCCTCTCTTTGTATGAGGGCATTGTATTTGAGGCTGTGAGATAGATGTGTATTTAGTGTGAGCGAGAAACAAAAGAGGTGAGACTGTGAGAGAAGACAGAGGATATTACAGAGGATTTGCTGTAGGTTGTGTCTCTTCATTTTGCTGGATAATAGAAAGGAAGGATTGGCTGTTCGGGGTGGACGTAGCCCAAACTAGGTGAACGACGTATATCTATGTCTCTCTTGTTTCATGCGTTTTCTGTGTTTATATTTCTACAATATTTTATGTGTTCCATTGCTCCGTAATATATAATTTTTTAACAAACTCAGTCAAACTGAGTTATCTAATTACAACTCAAATAAACTCATCTTGGACCCTAAAGTTTCGGTATCACACATACATGACTATAAAGACACTTCCAACGTGAAATTCCTAAGTTAATTAATTCAATTAAACTTAATTAACTATTTACAAGTTCCTATGAGAATATAATTCGATTTTAATTCCCAATTTAATTCAAGGACAAATTAAACTGGAATTTCTTATTTCCATTTCTCAACACTTTAGAAGTATAAACCACCTAATAGGAATATTGGTTAACCCTATTTGGAGTTTCAAAGACATTGGCACATCCCAAAGCTCGTTATGGAAGGGAAAATCATTATGAAGTCCTCACCTATGGTCCATGATTTGATAAGCTCATTTACTCGATTTCTCTAATGACTTGTTGTACTGGAAGGCTAGGGGATGCATTAAATCTTATGAAAGATTGCAGATGGTCTCCATTTTGGGTTTAGTCTTCCTATACAGGGTCCTAATCCTTCAAAAGCCTATATTGGCACTTGTAGGGTGTGCATTGAGAGCCATGGGCCTCCACAACAGTAGACAACACTCCATGGATCCCCATAGCCATTCAGAGATTACTCGTGGTTCACTTGTTGGACGAGGAAGATGTACCTGATCCATCATGCACAACTGGCCCTAGATTTACACCATACACTTGGAAGATGATCCAAGACTTTCATTATGATGTGGCATCACCTATTCCATCATCCTAGCCCTTACAAGTGAACTATAGGCATCTTCAATCTGTTTGGAGACCCATGAGGACACTTGTGTGCCCCCACATGTCAATTGGAGCACCACAGGTTATTACAAGGGGCCAACCCTTTTAAGGGTCCCATTCTTCATTGTGGCACCAATGGACCTCATTAGACCTCTTAGAGGGCCCTACAACATGCATAGATTATTATTTGACCTCTTGAGAGGCTTACTTTTTCATTTATGAGCTATGTTTGTGGGCTTGTCACCAAAAGTTGAATTATTAGAACATTATTTTATTTTTGGGGCTTGACTAGGCCAAGGAGGCTAATTTGAACTCCTAAGTTGTGTATAAATACAAGTGAGATGAGCTCATTTTCTCATCATCACTTTGAATTGGGTCTTTTCTCTCTCTTGAGATTTTCACAATTTTTCTAGAGGATGAATTGGAGTTTTATGGATGAATTTTGATGTGTGGATATTGGCCTATCCTCTCTTGGAGCTTCTCTCTTGTCAATTGTGAATGGTTGGTATATTTTGTTACATGTAAGTATATTCTTTAATGTTATTCTTGTTTTACTTTGTCATATACATTGGACTAGGATTTTCTCTTTTCTAGGGCTAATTGTTGCATGAATTTACTGCTTAAAATTATGGAATCTTATCTCTATTATATTGTATCTCAATGTATGGGCCATGTAATATGAACAAAATCTCCTAGGGGTAATTCCATCGAATAATTTGACCTTGATAAGCCATTTCCTTTGCACATATAAAAGCTGCAAGATTGCTTCTCCTTGACCTAGAAGGTTAAGCAAAGTGATCTTGAGGCCTCCTTCACTGGGAATCAAGAAATACTACTATATTCATCATAGACTCCATTCTCCCAAAGACTAAGGCACTGATCTACCAAAATGTGGTCACCAAAAATCACATTCTTTCACCTTCTTCCAGGTCTATCCAAGTTGGGGTACTCAGGGAATCAATTTCCCGACAAGCTAGCCTCCAAAAAGTTCAATCTCCTAGGGTCTTTTGCGCTAGCATTTCCTCAAGCTCTCCAAATTTGAATCCATTCCAACGATGGAGTTGAGAAAAAATCCAAGCCCTAGCTTCGGGATCAGACTTTGCCTTAGTATCCCCAAGGCTAGTACCTCATAGGATCAAATAAGCACCTTCAAGTGAAAATTCTTTCTTTGATCCTTTCCCCACCTTGTCTAGGATAAGAACATCATTGGTTGTTATATGCATTCCCCCTATCCTAGACCAGGTCCACTTGGTCTTGTGTGGTCCCGTTACTTTGAAAAGGCAATTCCTCAAGAACCATTCGGGATACCAATTACAATAAGGATTTTAGGGATTGGGAAGTTCCTTCAGAATTCATATCCCATCAACCCAACCCTTAAATCCTCCCTTCCTTTCCCTAGAAGACGTTGCACTTTTCTTAGAAGGCAAGCAAGCCTTATCTTTCTAACTCTTCCAAGAAAGTAATTGTTTTGGTCACTCCACATCATTTCATTGACTTATCCTTCATCGATGACTCCATAGTATATCAAGTATCCTCCCATCGATGAAAGTATATAAATAGAAGGGAGCCTTAGTTGAGGTAAAAGTGGGATAAGTCTCCATTTGTTGCCCTTGACCTAGCATTTTCCAT